>RJWM01026603.1:0-27866 GCA_004363535.1 Dasyprocta punctata
GCTGGAATTGGTGGTGTGACTACTACATCCGCCCTAGGGTGGGTAGCCTGGGAGGAAAAGAGGCTTGCTCCTTTCCTTTTACTTTTTTTGCTTTTGATGTTTTTTACTGCAAGGAAAGGTTGCCCCTCTGCCAAGCCACCCTGCCTTGGAGCCAGCTGATTATGGACTGAAACCTCCACAAACTGTGAGCTAAATAAACCTTTCCTTCCTTAGTTTTGGGAGTCAGATATTTTGTCTCAGCAACCACAGTAACTAACACAGAGTTCTGACCAGAGATCAGGCACTGGACTGATGTGCATGTCCTACGAGGGCATCAAGACATCTCCCTGACAGGATACCTGGTTGGTGTGTGGCCCCAGTGCACTGGAGACCTGGGATCATTGTGAGTGTTCTCCCTCTTTGACAGATCTGCTGTTTTATCTCTTGCTAAACCAGCAAGAGCCATAGGTGATAACTTCAGTTAAAGGAACAGGTTTAGGTGCCAAGGTTTCTTCCAGGATCTGAGTGGGAGCAGGCACATGTGATGTTAAGGATATGCCAAACTTGGCCCTTCCACCGGCTGAGGAGTCTCTTCATGGCTGCTGGAGAGAAGCACTTGGTAGGTTTTCTTGAAAACATTTCATTTTTATCTCTGGAATCACAAATGAGAAATTTTTACTTAGTTTGCACTATTAATATAGTGGTTTTGGGGGGAGAATTTTTTTCTTTTTAAAGTCAATTACCCCTATATTATTCTTTCAGCTCTAATAAAACTACCATTTTCTAGGATTTTTACAATTCAGTGACACTGACCTGGAAAAAGTAATTGAGATAAAGGATAGGAGTGACTGTGTGTATGTGTGTGTGTGTGTGTAGGTCTAGGTGTGAATTAATATTTGTTATTCCATAACAGTTGAAATACAAGATTCATGAGTGAGATACAGAAATTAAAATCCTAACTAACTTTAGTATTTATTAACTAGGAGGTTTGGGGCACATTAGATGACCTTAGTTTCTCACTAAGGTAATTGGTATACCCTTACCTTCTTAGCACAGTATTTTGCACTAACATGCAGAGGAGGTATCCAATAAATGGCAACTTTTTAAATAATTTCTAATTATTCTTTTGGATAATAAGCTCAAAACTTTTATGGAACCCATGGTCTACTCACGCAGTTTTAGAAAATCTATAGCTTTTCCTAGTCTTTCATATGACTGGTGAATTTTCACAGTTGTGAATGTGTATAGATCTGCTTTTCAGCACTGTGACCAAAATACCAGAAGATACCAATTCAAAGTGGAAATATTTATTTTAGCTTGTAGTTTTTAGAGATTTCAGTCCATGGTCACCTCCATTGCTTTTAAACCTGTGGAGGTAGAAACATCATGGTGGAAAGGAGACTGGAGGAAAACCACTCATCTCATGGCAGCCAGGAAGAAGAAAGGATGAGAGAGTGAAAGAGGAAGAGGCCAGGGACAAGATATCACTCACATAGTTCCTCATTACCTGCACTCTTTTTTTTTGTTTGTTTATTTTTTGGTACCTGGGATTGAACTCACAACCTTGTACCTGCTACGCAGGCGCTTAAGCCACTGAGCTAAATCCCTGGCCCTATTTTTTGAGACAGGGTCTCACTATGCAGCTCAGGCTGGTCTTGAACTCACAATGATCCTCCTGCCTCAGCCTCCCAAGTGCTGGGATTAAAGTCATGCACCACCACACCCTGCTATGTCCTACACTCTTAAACTAGACCCTGTCTCCTAATATCCCATCCACCTACGAACTCATCAGTAAGCTAACCCATTGACAAAGTTAGTGCCCTTGTAACTCAATCACTTCCCAAAAGCTCAACCAAGGCTTCAACACAATGAGCCCCTTGGGAGGGTATCTTAGATTCCAATCAAAACAGATCTTATGTCATAAGGATTGAAAACCAGGACCCTAGATTCATGGGTCATGGACATTTCCTAGCCTAGTGTGTGCATATCATTCTCAGGTTTTGCTAGTGTCTAATAGAACTGCTGTTCAAGATAATTTGGAGTTATTACAGTCATATTCTTTCACCAAATTGCATGAGTGCGAAAGAATATTCAGCACTAGATCTTTAGTTTTAGGCAAGAGAGAGCTCAGGGAGTGCATTCTGGGCAAGAGTTCTGGGTGTGTGGGCTGAAGGGCAGAAGAGCAGGTTGGAGTGTGTAGAGGAAGTTGGGAAGGCGGAGTAGAGAACTGAAGTCCCAGCCTTCCAAGTCTTACTCCAAAGAGGCTGAACTGGGCTGGGGGAATGAAGGCAGAAGCACAGGATCAGTGGAAAACATTAGCACAAAGCTAAGAAGTTTGGGATGGAGACAGGAGAAAGGTCTGAGGAATCTCCTTGAGATGTTAGAAAGTTGCCTCAGGGCACGTCTGCCTGAGGGGCTGGGGTTGTAGAATACACACACACACACGCACACACACACACACACACACACACACAATGTCACATCTGATAACTCTGGGGAGTAAGAAGATCTTCAAAAAATTTTATTTTTCATGGAGCTAATTTTTGCTATTTGTTACTCCAAAATGGTGATTCTCAACCCTGTGGTACCCAAGGATATTTAGAGTAGCTGCACAGAATCACCAATACTTGGACCCAATGCTACAGCAACTGAATGGAATTTGATGGCCTGAGCTGAGTCCCAGATAGGGACGTTTTTGGCAACACCTTTTCCTGTGATTCTCCTGCATATCCAGAATTCACAACACCTGCCCCAAATATTTTAAATTTAAATTATTTTTAGTGGATTGATTTTCACTGAACAGGCAGGACTACAATACTTTTATTTGCTGTTAAGATTTTGTGTTTCTCTGCTGTCATAGTCAGCCATCCTATTTCTGGGAGTTATTTGTCCACCCTCCTCCTCTCCTGTGTTGTAATTTGAAACTTCTAATGATGTTTATAATATCAGGGGAAACTGCTAACCAAAACTGTTAGAATTGTGGTTTGCATTCATTCTATTCACCATTTGGCCGGTGGCTTTTGATCTTCTAAAAGATCTCTTAGGAGACAGGTACGATGGCACATGCCTGTAATCCCAGGGAGCAGGCTGAGGGAGGAGGACTGCCAAGAGTGTGAGTCCACCCTGGGCTACATGCTGAGCTCAAGGCCAGCCTGAACTGCATAGTGAGACCCTGTCTCAAAATAAATAGATAAATAAAACAAAAAACTCCACAAAACCCAAAAACAAAAACAAAGCAAACAAAAAAAACCCCTCACATTTCTTAGTTTTGAGATTTCCAAATATTAAAATGCCTGTAGCTCTTAGTTAGGGGGACTAAAACCCAACAGTTTCAAAATACAAATTAAGGGAAAGGGGGCAGACTGGCTCATGGCAGTCTGATTGCCTCAGTCTCCCGAGTGCTGGAACTATAGGTATACACCACCATATCAGGTCCTGTGAATATTTTACCCTGTAATGAATCTGCCCCCACACAATAGGTAGCATCATTTCACTTCTTTTTCCACTTCAAATAAACAGTATAATGACTCTTATTGTTCTTCAATTTATTTTTAAAAATCTGCTACCAAGTTTTTAAGGTTAATCCATGTCAATGCCCATGACTGCAGCATGTTCTGTGTAACATCTGATTAAGTGAACACGCCATATGATTTAGCCATTCTTTGATGCTGTTGTCCAGGATAGAGAAAGGTCAAGGTTTCCTTCAGTTTTTAACTTTCTTGAACTTGGCATAAAAATGTGATTTTTCTGAAGATGTGTTGTATCAACACCTTGGCTTTTCCCGGTTCTCTCAACTGTCTTCATTTTTAAATGATAATTTGAGGCCATGTGGAAAATGGCTGGAAGCCTGATCTTTGACTGTTTGAGTCATGTCTGCATTTAGTGAGTGCTGGAGAGGTTGAGTCTTAGCCCACCCTCCTTTTTTATTTACTGCTGTAACAGCATATCATGGATTGGGAAATTTATCAATTAATTTATTTCTCAAAATTCTGGAGGTTGGAAGCCCAATATCAAGATGCTGGCATCTGGTGAGGGCCTTCTTACCGTGTCATAACATGGCAGAGAGAGGGCATTATATGGCTAGAGGGCCTCCATGAGAGAGCTCACTTTCATTATGAAGCTGCTCTACAGATAAATAACCCACTCCCACAGCAAAGACATCAAGCCATCCATGAGGGTGCAGCCCTCCTGGCCTAGTCATTTCTTAAAGAATCCACCTTCCAAGACTGTCACAGCAGCAATTAGATTTCAACACCAGTTTTGGAAGCAATATTTCAACTGCGGCAGGCCTTATCATGCAGTGAGTGAAAACACAGACTTCGGGATCAGTCAGGCTTTGTTTTGTATCCTAATTTTGCCACTTGTTCACTGTGGGATCCTGAGCAAATGACCCCTCTGATACTGAATTTCCTTAGCCGGAAAATGGGGCAATAATTTCTACTTTATATGGTTGGCATTAGGATAAAAAATGTACAGTATGTGATTGCTTAGCAGAACGCCTTTCACCTGGTTAGTGATTGAAGAGACAGACAGAGAGACAGAGAAAGAAAGAGACAAAGACAGAGACACAGTATGACAGCACTCTGTCAGGACCCCTGAGAACATTTACTGTGCTTCCTAAGTTATTTCTAACTTAACACAATGCCTGAGACATAATTGGTACTCGGTAAATATTTGCAGGAAAATGAATAAATGAATATATATGTGTGTAAGCGAGACTATTAAAAATACATATTTTCTGGTGGAACTGATAGAAGCCAGTCCATGAAATGACCACAGAGAAGTTTTTCAGTGGTTCCTATTAGTAGAGGGTGACTCAGTAAAGTTGAGAACATTTTTTCCTGAAGATCAAACTTTCTGTCGTACAAATCAGTCACTCCTTTTAATCTCCTAAAACAATCTTGATGTTTTAGTGGGAAAAAAAAGGTCTCTGCAGTAGCCTAGAGCTCAAATGTTACTTACAATTTCCTGTCTGTCATCTCTGCAGCTCCCTGCCCTTCTCGCTTCATCCGCCTGCGCGGCGTCCACCCTCGAGACAGCCTGACTTCAGTGAATGTCCACGTTTACAGGAGCTCAGCAGGCACTTCCTGGCTGGCTCCTTTCAGACAAGGAGCCTCTGTTCGCCTTGGGACGAGGGAGCAGACAGCCTCTGACTGTCCCAGCTGGTGAGCAATGGGCCCCAGCTCTGGGACAGATACTTTATGTACATATTTTTGAGCAATGGACAGTAAGCAAGCCAATAGGTTATGATAGCACCAGTCTTTTAAAAAGCAACGCCCAGCAATACTGTTTACAAGATAATGTTTAAGAAAATAAAACATGTCTATCAGGAATTCCTTTTAAGTGGCACAGGATTTGCAAAGGTGTGTCATTTCTAAATAAAGTACTTTCATGCTCAATAATGGTGGAGGATTGTTATGATTCTGCCATTCCTTTGGAGGTTGTGTTTATGTCCCACTTGAAACCTTCAAGGATACTGCATATACATTCGTATACATCGGAGGTACTAGTTTACTTGACTGCTATTTTAAAAAGAAAAAGAAAAAGAAGAGGAAAATGAGTGTTTCTGCTTGACTTAGAGGTTAGTAAATTGAGTGTGGCTGGTTTGTGGTCATTGGTTTGCTTAGCTTAAATAGATTCAAATCTCTGCTCTGAATCAGCTTTGGGTGCCTTGGGGGTCAAGCTGGGGCCTTTTGTTCGGGGCCATGTTGAGTGACAGGAGGGCCAGGGAGGTGGAGGAAAGACAAGTATTAGAGGATTGTTGGCTGGTATTGTGTCTCTGTGAGTTTTCAAAGCCCGTTTTTTTCTGCGGAAGGGGGAGGGGGTGGAGGAGGAGGACACTCTGGGGGCAGGGAGGAGAGGGAAAGATAAAAGAGGACAGGGAGAGGGTAGAAGGGTAGGTGCAGCCATTTAGGCCTGGCTGTCCCTCCCACTCCCATCCCCCATCCCAATCACCCACTGCCTTCTTGCTGACCAGAGACAGAATATAAATGAAATGCTTTGCCGGTACAGGACACTAACTGGCAGTGGCCTGCTTGAGCTCAGGCCATTTTCTAAGCTACTCACTAATCAGAAGTGACTGGGGCTCTGGAGAGAATACAGCCCAGCCTTGGTTCCACCCTCCATGCTAATGAAGAAGGCAGTGAGGTGGATAATTAAGGGCACTGATGTGAATAATTCCAAACGGATCATTCAAAGGTAATGAAATGCATTAGGAGTTTTGGGGCAGCAGATTTCCCTTACCAGATATGGCTGTTTTCTGATAAAATGAGTTTGCCTTTTAGAAGCACAGAGCAGCTGACTCTGGGAGGAGCCTGCCTGGAAAGACAGGGCTTGTGGGCGGGAGCTGACCTAGGATTATGGATTCAGGCTGCCGTGAAAGACAGCGTTCAGGAAGCTTGCATAACCACACAGGGAGACATACTTCTGACATGATCCGAAGTGAAGAAATAAAGAAGCAAAGAAATAGAGAAGCATGCAAAGTGAATACATGGTAAGCTATAGCAATGTACAAACAAGCAAACTAAAGACACACCAAAATTGTACACATATGGAAGGAGGCCTGGAAGAAGATCTGTTATTAACAGTGTTAACAGTAGTTATCTAGGTAGTGGGGCTGTGAGTGATTTCTTTTATTCCTTTCTCTATTATTTTCCAACTTGCTGTACTAACGGGTTATTTTCATAATAAAAAAGGTGAACACACTAAAAAAATTTATTTCACATGCAAAATTTTCTTCCCCAGGATAAATACAGAATTGACATAATGCTGTGGTATTAATATGGAGGGGAAGCCTGTATTTTGTTGCAAAAGTTTTTAGAAGTCCCAGCAGCCCTCTTCTGGATAGAAATGTTTCCACTATGAAATGTGACTCTGTGTGAATTTCCTTGGTTCTGGTTTTCTGAAAGCTTAAGAAATATTTTCAGAGACAGCAGCTTTTTGGTTACTTTGTTCTCCTTAGTGTATAACCAATTTCTACCTATATTTGTCTGTTTTGTGTTGCTGTATCAAAATTACTGAGACTGGGTAACTTTACAAAGAAAAAGTTTGCTAAGTGCAAACTTCTGTTATGAGAAATACAGGAGAGAGAGAGGAGAGGGGCAGAGAGACAGAGAGAGAGAGAGAGAGGGAAGTGATAGGGGTCACAGGAGAGCCACATTAATCTCTTCCAAGGGTAGTAGTACTCCCAGTGACTTTACGACTTCCCAATTGAATCTGCCTCTTCAGTGTTCCATTGTAGGGAAAGGAGGCTCTTAGGCAGGGAAAGAATAGGATAAAAGTCTCATTTAAGCTTTATTAAAAATTATTAGGGAATCTTACTAAAAGAAGTTTTTGCTTTTATAGTCAGACTATACAGTTAGAAAACAATTAGAAAGGCAATTAGAAAGACAAAGGTTAAAAAAAAAGAGAGAGAAAAAAAGCAACAAATTCCAAAAGGTACCAGATAATGCAATTACCATAAAAATTTATCAAAAAGAGTTAATAAAACACACAAAAAGCCAAAAATATAAAAGACTAGGGTAACCAGTCCTCCTCACCCACCTCTGATAAACTGCAAAGGAGACAAGAGACGGTTGCCTAATAACTCTTATTTAATATGTAAAAGACATACAAACCTGTGCATGTACACTTTTATGTGTATGTTCACACTAGCATCACTATATGACTACACCAATACACACATGTGTCTTTTACTTAACGATTATCTCTGAGCTACCTGTCTACGAGGCTTTCCCCTCTCCCTTCTCACGTACACTTATCCATCAAAAAGGGCAGAAAGAAATTGAACAGACAGAGACTATAGACAGAGGTGCCCAGGTTAGGGTCAAAGACAACCAAGAGAGCCAGTCAGATTGCAACAACTTCCGGATGCCCACGTAATGGGTTAGGGAGAAACCACTAGTCTTAAATAAAAGGAGCCAGGGACAAGGACTTGGGGGGTATTTGCCTTTTCAATGCCCCGTACTGTTCCAGAGTAGCTGTTTCCTCTTTTTCTACTCTTTTCCAAATAAACCATGGTCCTTTATTTTAAACTCCACCTCTTTAATTCCTTACTAGTGTTGAAACTTTACAGTCCCGATAGCTGCCTGAACAGCGGTGCATACAATGCCCCAACCTAACACCACTGCCACACTTAGGACCAGTCTCCAACATGTACGTCTTGAAGGGCAAACCACAGCTCCACCATTGCACCCCCATATTTCATAGCTTCAGGAACTTTCCCTAATCATGTTTCCTTCCCAAGGCCTCTAGTTTTAGAACCAATCATGAACATTATCTATTAAATTTAAATGGACTTCTTATTTCAGGACGTCATGGGACTAGCCAAACTATGGGGCTCATGATAGCCAGCTGGGAAAAGGGGACTGATTATTTCTCATTCTTATTGTGGGACAAGTTCAGGAGATTTGGTAGAGAAGTATTACTTTTGTAAAGATTTTTATGAAATGTAAGTAATGTGTCACTTCAAAATAAAAGTAATATTTCCTTCTATTTTTTTTTGACTCTTAAGCAGAGAATCTGTCAAGATTTGAAAGACTGTGCCCTCCCCAAATCCATACGCTGAAATGCTAGCCTCCAAGGTGATGGTGTTAGGATATGGAACTCATGAGAGGCGATTTTAGGTCATGAGGATGGATGTACTTTACAAAGACCTGAAAAGACCACGTGAGGACATAGTGAGAAGGTGCCAACTGGGCCCTCACCAAAAGTCGAATCTGCTGGCACTGGATCTGGGACTTCCCAGACTCTACAACTGTGACAAATAAATTTCTGTTGTTTATAAACCGCCCAGCCTATGGTATTTTGTATTACTAGCTTGAACAGACCTTATGAATTCTTAGAAACTCTTTGACTACTTATTCTTATAATGTTGCATAAGATACCAAACCTGCCATATGTTTGTGCAGCTGCTGGCCGTGACCTGGCTTAGGGTTGGGTGTTTAATTGTTGCGCATTGCTGGAAAGTTAAGGGTCCCTCTATTTTACTGTACTGAGCTGATAAAAGTATCTATTGCAGTCTTTTGACATTATCTATATTTTTAAGTTTTGTTTTAATAGTTTAACATTTAGATATATTGATTAAAATACAGTGAATGCTTAAATTTAAAAAAAAAATTATTACAGCAAAAGACGCATTGACATTGATTTTTCTCAACATACACCTCCCTCACTTTAAGCACAGATATCCCATATTTCTTGCCACTTGCTGAAGCAGTTCTACAAGTGCATGGCAGTTACAAAGCTGTTTTGAATGAAGCTAGAGGATGCTGACCATACCTGTGGCCCCTCCTGAGCATTGTCTTATAAGTAACCGTGTTATACTCTAGCCTTGCCCCATCAACTACTGATGATGGGTCCAGGGAGGGCATGAGGCCTGAGAACAGTTATCTATAGGCCGGTTAACAGCTCATGATTTATACTTGTTTCTTGCTGTCTGGTACAATAGTGGCCAGCGCACCCCATCAAGTCTTGTCCTTGGGTGCTGGCATTCATGGCTTACTTGGAGAATTTCTCAGCAGGAGCAATGAAGACTAAGAGAGCTGCTGAATCCCTGAAGGGGCTATAACTCTTGTCTGCCCAGCTCCTTCTCCTCTGCCCCTTTCTCTGGAAACAGATACAACCTTCCACCCACCTACGCCAGTCAGAGGTCTTTCTGAAACCTAATGAATTAGACTGGCATCCTTCCCCAGGCAAGAGACCGCAGAGCCAGCTCCATTTGCACAGGCCTGAGGATCCAGGCAGGTGCTTCAGTGAGAAAGGCCTGGGTGCCAAGATAGTGGGACTAGGAGGGCCTGAGACCAAGGAGAAGGCATGACTGCCACAGGCAATCAAATTAAAAGAAAATGGTTGTAGCCAATAAAATGAATGAGATTTTAATGTGTCCCCTTGTGGGGTTGGTTGCTCTATTTAATATCCTCTTGGAAGTCTGGGCCTCAGCCTCTCATGCTACTGATGGACTTAGTCTCCAAGAAGAGAGACCAGGGCCACAGACACTTTATGGATGGGTTACACTGTATTTGGTGACTCACTGTGGAAATGATATTAAAGGTGGAAACCTTGAAGGCCAAGATGGGCTATATTTGACTAAATAATGAAAGTAAAACTTCTGTAAGATAAAAAAGTTATAATTACAAATATATGTGTATATTAATATAATGTACATGCATGATAATATAAGTAAGTTAAAATATGTATAAGTAAGTTATATAAATAGCAAACTAAAAAAGTACTTTGATATTTTTGATCCTGCCAGCTATAGCTCACCCTTAATACTATGCACTATTTTTCTTTCTGCAGGTAGTTACTGTATTCAAGTAGACAGATCAAGACACCAATCTCCATGAGGTGACAGGGTAGGGACAGACCTTTTATGTTCTGCATTCTCTGAGCAAGATCTGGACTTCTGGGAGACAGTAAATATTGTGTTTTTGTAATAGTAATTTGAAATAGTCATTTCTATGATATGTGGTTTTTTACACAAGATAGCTATAATGATTTTGAAACAGGGCTCTCTCAGATAATGTCCATTGAGGAGAACTTTGAAGCATAAATTTGTTTCATATTATTTGCTGTTCCTGAGGGTGCAAAAACAAAACACCATAGTCTGTGCAGAATGGTGGATAACTTCATCTTCCTGGCTCCAAAGGATGATTTGCCTCCTGGCAAAAATGAATCATTGTGGGCTGGGAGTGCAGCTCAGTGTTACAGCACCTATCTGGTATTCCCTGTAAAAGTAAAAAGATTAAGAATAACTGTGATTCTATACATGGACCTTAAATGAGTGCTGTCAAATTCCCAGTTTTTATAGATGCTACTTTCTATCCTGTGAGAATTAAATCCTCTGGGTTTGAAATTGCTGACATCTTTCCCCAGCTTTGATTGCCTTTGTGGCCCAGGAAAGGTGCCAAATGATAGATCTAGTTCATAAAATTAAAAATCTCAGATAATAGCAAATAATATTAGCCAGTTGCTCTCTATTTTAAGAATGTGCTAGACCCTATAACTTCATCCATAACACCACAAACTTGAACAGCTTTGGAAAAAAAAGTTGTAAACTGAGCAACAGAAACACTGTTTTAAGAAAAGTAGAATATATGCTCAGAGAAATTCTCACTGATGAGAACTGTCTGTTGGGATATTGTTGAATAAAGATTTTTAAAAGATATTTGGCAAAGAAACTGGAAGGCAAGCAGGGAAAATCACCACTTCTTGTTGATAGATAAGATAGAACTGATTGCATTGAAATCTTGGGCTGTTACCTTTTGGTTTTAGGGTCCTTAGCAAGGGTCCATGTCCAGGAAGACTCTTGTGAGGTGGAAAGGAGAGCCGTTGCAAAGGTGCCACCAGTCATCATTCTGGCTATCTTGTGAAGTAAACCACTCACAGCATGCCATCAGTTCACTATTATCACAACTCTTTAGGAAGAACTGGGGACTGCAGTGGGGGGCTATCGTTCTCCATGTGGCCTTGCCACATGGCTAGCTTGAGCTTCTTTTCAACATGGAGATCTTAAGGCAGCCTGAGATTTGGGAGGATTGGGAGGCTGGTGACCAACTTCTTTCTGAATAAGTATTTTGGCAAGACTAGGTGGAAATTGCTAGTGTTGTTAAAAGTTAAGCCCAAATGCAGCATTGTATCACTTCTGTTGTTCTGTGTTGGTAACAGCCCAGGCACAGGCCAACTCTTATTTTAGAGGAGAGGAAATGACCCTCATCTCTTAATAGGAGGAATGTCAGAGTTTGTTGCCATCTTTAATATACTACCACCATCAAGGTGATCTGGTGAAGGGAAGTGGGACCAAAGTATAGCCAAAGGAGTTACGTAGAAGGATTTTTTTTTCATTTCTGCTGTGCTTAGTTCTGTGGTTTGTTATTTGTTCTGTAGTAATTAGAGAGGAGTGTGAGAAATTTGGAGATCTTTTAGAGAGAAGAGAACTCCTGATGTTTGCAGAGAAGAAATGGTTTAAATGTTGAGAAGTAGGACAGAGGAACTTACAGAAGTAGGAGTGATTTGGCCTGAAGTAGGGAAGGCTGAAGGGTAGCTGACTCATCATCTTCAAATTCGTGATGGTTGCTATGAAATAGATGCCTGACTGTAGAAAGCAGGGCAAAAGCGGATTTGTCAGGCTGGAAATAGCAAAGAATCCTAACAAAGATAGGGGCATCTCTGGGACCTGAAAGAAGTTTCCTTTTCTGAAGCTGTTTGAAAGAGGACACATTTTATATGAATTAGTTTTACTGGAAATAGAAATGGTAGATTAGATCACTTGTTTTATTCTTCTCTTGTCTATTTTGTAGCAAAACCATTTTCCAAGTAAAATCTTGTATCAAATATGAAAAGTGCTGTTGTTTGGGTTGTGGGAAGGGCATGGCTAAAGACATGCATTTCTCTTCAATCTCCTTGTCTTCCAAGTGGTCCCAAGCATTACTGTGTGAGACACAAAGACCTTGTGAAAGATAATTTAAAAATAATTGAAGCTGATGAAGTGTCCCCTTGCAGTTCTATAAAAGTTGTGAATACTTAGAGGTATTTTTATCTTCTTTTTTTTTCCTCAGAATTGAAGTTAGGCCTTATGGGTTTGTGAAATTGATGAGTTCTTTTCATGATTTAAATTCATGAATTATGCTGTTTCTGAACTCAGGTTCTATCACTTTTGTGTACTGTCAAATGACACCTTTGTATGTACACCAGAAATACTTGTGTTCCTAAATGTACTGAGTATAATGCAAGCAATTTTCATTTTTTGGTAAATTTAGTTCATTTGCTTGAACTTCATTCGAATGAAATTAACTGGCCTACATTATTTGTGGTTTAATTTCATTAGTGGTCAATGAAGTTAAGGGTTTACTCTATTAATCCTTAAAATCTTTGCAGAAATAAAAAAGAGGGAGAAAATATTATTGTTGCCATCAAAGCCATCATCCTTGTGTTACTATACATATAGTTTCATTAATATTCCATTTACTTTGGTGTATTCTTGAGCCATTTTAATGCATACACTATTATTACAACTTTAACACTAGGTCAAGTTTACATAAAAATTTTAAACATATAAAGATTTCATGGTTGATACAATGTCTATTTTCAAGATTGTGAGTAGCCTACTTCACCTGTGTTACACCAAGTCATACAACTGGTAGAAAATACTTGTGAAATGAAACACAACTGCACTGAAACTCGGACAGTCGCATTGGATTTTTTAAAAAATGTAACTATATTTTTTTATGTGAAACATCATAAAGCAAAATGACATAGAAAAGTTAAAATGCAGGGATGGAAAAGCTTACTAAGCAAATTCCAGGAAAAAAGAGAGTATTGCAATGTTAACATCAGGCAAAACAGATCTCAAGGTGAAATAAATTTTCAGGATTTAAGAGGACGTTCCACATGGACAAAAGTGACAGTTCACCAAATGCATATGACATCATGAGCTTTTACGCACTTGATGACGTGGCTATGACATGCAGGTAGGTTTGAGGATTTATGTTTTGCATTTTCTGTGATTACAAAACATGAAGTAAAATCAAAAGAACTAAGAGTTCATCATCTGATGGTTGACTCAGTAAGCTGTGAAATATTAATTCTTTGCAATACTTTATAACAGTCACAAAGAATGAGGTCAATCAGTACAAGAATATAGCTGACTCTCTAAAATATATTATCGACTGGAGAAATAGTTGCAGAAAGACAATGCACAGTACAATGTAAAGCCACTTGCATTAGCACACATACAAAACAGTGCATGCATTTTCTTTGTATGGAGATATTTTTATATAAATACAAAAAATTTTTAGAAGACCACATGTGGAAGATGTAATTGTGGTTACCTCTGTGGAGGGGAAAAGAGATGAATAGAAATGAGAGGTGGTTAAGCAGAAAAGACTTTAACCTTATCCAAGATGCTTTCATTTTTAGACAGAAAAATAATTTTTTATTATTCACTTTATTAAATTTTTAAAATTATATGATTTCAGAAAGCCCTGAAAGTCCTATCAATTTTAGTGTTGGAAATTAATGCATTTGACAGCAAATGAGAGAAAAGTGAATCCGAACAATCAGGTTTGAACAGTAACAGAGTTTATTATTCCACTTTGCAGCTTGCTCAACTGGGTAGATTATGAAGTTCAAGCATATCATTGAAGATCAAGGATGTGATGTTGGAATTGATTCATGGTGTGACGCTAGAATTGGGAGTGTGAGGCCTACCCGCCCTTAGGGATAGCCTGGATAGGATACAAGGTACAGAAAGAGGACTGCTGTGGTCACTTGCTGCTTTGCTAAGCTCTGTCCACTATGAACTGTTTCTCCTCTGTGATGTCTCTCTGCCATGCCACCCTGCCTTGGAGCCAGCCAACTGTGAACTGAAGACTCTACAGATTGTGAGCCAAATAAACCTTTCTTCCTTTAACTTTGGGCATTGGGTATTTTGTCTCAACAAAGAGCAAAGTAATTAAGACACTGAGTAATTTATTGAAGATTACTTTTTACCAAATTGGTAAGTGGTGGATTCAAACCAGGCATTGTGGCACAAGAACATGCGCACTTGGGCTCTACATCTGCTTTTCCTTTGTGGCTCCCCTCCTCTTCTCTCTCAAAGGACTAAGGAAACTTTTCCCAGAACCTGCCCAGAAGACAACTCTGCAGCTGATTGGTTTATGCCTATGCCTGAACCAATCAGATTACCCTTGCCAAATAGACCACTCATGGAGTTGAAAGTGTGGTCAGAATCTGTCCAAGGACATTGCTAGGCAGGAAAGCATTGAATCATGAACCAAATCTTAGATCACTTTGGAGGGAAAAAAGGGGAGAGGGAGAAGAGTGATTCTAAGGAGATAACCTATTGCATTCAGTAGAGGCAACATCTACTAGCTCTTTGTAGTCAGTGACTAATTCATTTGAATGCCTGTTACATTCAGCATCCAAGTGAAAAGCTCCAGGAAGCAGCAGGATTATGGTTCAAAACCTGAGAAAAATTTGGGCTAGAAATATAGTTCTTGATTGGACCTGGAGATCTAGGTATCACCGATACAAAGATTACAATCGAAGTCTGGACACTCAGAAAATCTCCATAGAAGAGTGTATGGATTTGAGAGAAGATGGTCTACAAAAAGATTCAATGTATCTTGCACTGTATGAGGTAGAAAATTTTCTTATGATTAAAAAAAAACTATATGCCTCTTTAACAAACAGTGCTAGAAACTGGATATGCATTGTAGAAGACTGAAACCAGATTTCTATTTCTCTCCCTGCATAAAAATCAATTTTAAATGAATCAAAGACCTAGGAATAAAAACTGAAACTTTGAAACTGCTTGAAGAAATATAGGAGAAATACTTGAAGCATAGTCAAAAAATTCCTGACTAGAACTCCAAATAGCACCAGCAATAACAGCAAGAATCAACAAACAGGACTGCATCACTCTAAAAAGTTTCTGCACAAGGAACAAGCAACAGAGTGAAGAGACAGCCTACAGAATGGGAGCGAAATCTTTGCCAGGTTCTCTTCTAACAGAATATTAGTATCTAGAATATATAAAGAACTCAAAACAGTTAACATCAAAAAATCAGTACCCCAACCAATAAACGAATAAGAGGATTGAACTGATACTTCTCAAAAGAATAACTGTTAAGTTACAATAAGTGTATGAAAACATGTTTAACATCTTTAGCCATTAGGGAAATGCAAATCAAAACTATATGACATTCTATTTTATCTGAATCAGAATGGCTATCATTGAGATGACTTTAAAAAATAGTAAATACTAGTGAGGATGTGAGGAGAAAGGAATCCTGTGGAGTATAAATTAGAAGCTACTATGGAAATCAGTATGACATTCCACAAAACACCAAAAAAAAAAAAAAAAAAAGCCAGGATAGTGGTACATGCCTATAATTCCAGCACATGGGAGGCTGAGGCAGCCTGAGTTACATACTGAGTTCAAGTCTCAACCACCACCCCCCAAAAAACCTACTAAAAATTGTATGTCCCAGGTATACCATTCCTTCGTATAAACCCAATGGAAATAGAGTCAGGATACTGGAGAGATACCTGATTCCTATTTATTGTGGCACAGTTCACAATAAACAAGATATGCATACCAATTAAACTGAATTGCCAACTTGATTGGCTTTAGAGATACCTAGAACATTAGGAAAGCACATTTCTGGGTGTATCTAGGTAGGTCATGCAGGTCTGACCTTGGATACTATGCTGGTCCTTGGCCCTTTCCTTTCTAACACTGTTCCCTTACTCTGCTTCCTTGCTACCAAAAATTAATCTACTTTTCTCTGCCACACCCTTCTACCATGGTGTTTCTGCCTTGGAGCCAGCTAGCCATGGACTGAACCCTCTGAAACCAAGAGCTCTGTACATTTGCTTTGTATGTACCTTGTACTCAGCAGTCTAGGACATGGCTTCCTCAGTGTGTGATAGCAGGGCCAATCAACAAGCTTAGTCCCCTAAAGGTATGTCAACCTTGTTTATATTGCAACCCAGCAAGGCAGGGGGCTTCTTTTTACACTTAGTAACTCCATCATACCCTCAAACTTTGAAGTCTTCCAGGTGGTCGTCAGCATTTGACTAGCAGAAAAAGAAAAAAAGAAAACACTTGGAAGATTGCTTTGGAGCCTCTGTGCCGGGTCTGATGAACATTGCTTTGGACCCACATTCCATTATGAAAATTCAGTCAGATGGTTGCAGCTAAGTACAAGCTGGTCTGTGAAATGTAGTCTAGCTGTGTGCCCAGGAGGAAGAAGAAAATGGATTGGTGGAAGTTCATCTCATTTCTCACACAACATAGATCAGGAGAAACATTTTCTACCATGTCATAATTTAATATTTCTTTTTGGTGTCTATCTCATATCTTATTTCTATTTATAAAAGATCTGCTTGTGCTATGTACTTCCTTACTGGGTACAGTTTGGAAACGATCAGTATGCATTTCATATTTCTACTCATTAAGAATCACTTCATTTTTGCTCTTGTTAGTTCATTATTGTATTCTTCGAAGTTTTCTGCCTTTGGTTTTTCAAGTTTGCATTTCAGTTAGAATTTAGTTGATCTCTCCTCCCATGATTCAGTAACCTTTTTTCCCTGTGCTTTTTGCCCTATGTATCAACAACTTTTATGCATCTTAAAACTTTCAAACTATTCACTAAGTGGTCAAACATTTGAAAATATATTGCATTGTTTGATTCAGGAAGTAAAACCTCAGAAATGTATACAACTTGTAGAAACACTGCAACGTATTGCATTAAATTCAAAGTAGGTAACTTGTGTTCAATGCAATGAATTACAGAAATTATAAGCTTAATTTTAAAAAGATTAAGCAAATAAATGCTCAGGAACATACATAATTCTTGACAAATAATTATTAGCTACCTATTAACTGGCATTGTTGATGTTTAAAAATTAACCAGTATGGTTTTCATGTGATTCCTGGTGTGATTATGTAAAAACCACACCCAGCTGAACCTTGAGGAAACATCCCTGAGCATTTCAGACATATTGTTATTAATTTTGTCATTGTTGTCATTGCCATCAAAATCAGCAAGGTACTCAGGGACACATTAAGCTGCAGCTGTTCCAATTAATTGTGCCCTCACAGCCTCTAGAGACAAGCACCAGCATTGTAGTCCCAGGGAATGACAAGTCCTAGCAGGAGGCCCTGGTTTAGGGCTCTTTGGACCCTCCCAGAAAACTATCAGTAGTTTGATTAGGTGGTGCAGTGGCCAAGCCTGGCCTGGGGCTGGGGCTGGGGCTGGACTGGCTGGGCTGGGTTGGGTTGGGTTGGGCTGGGCTGGGCTGGGGCTGCACCTGTTGGTGGCAGAGTCTCTTCAATGCAAAGATTTCATTGGCTTGGCTGCACCCCACTCATGACTCTGGCTGGATGACTCGATGGGAACCACAAGCAGATTATCTGACAATTAGCTGCCGTGTCACAGGAGTGGCCCGTTTGGGCCATCAGTTAGCATTTTGTGTGAAGAATCCTATCTGCTCATGATCACAGCCTGAGGAGAAGTGGTTGCAGCCCGAGTGCTCTAATGCCCTAATGCTTCACTTAAAATCATGGTCCAGTCTGCCAGAAGTTTGATCAACATTTTATTATTCACATCATGTCACATGAAGTGTGCTTAATACCTTAGGTCTTTTTTTCTTTAAGTGACCTGTTTTATGACTTGATGGCAGGCCAGAATTGGACTCTCAAAAGCAATATGAAATGAATTATAGGCAAAATTAAATCTAATCTGGTCACTTGGTTATCTGCTAAAACTTAGTGCTCCTTCTTCACACTGCTGTTTTCTCAGTGGGGTAAGTCATTAGTGACTGCACTATGTGTTTGTGGAGAAACAAGGTTTGGGGTGATCTCATGCCAAAACAAATGCTCAAAGTGAAAAGTAAGAGTTCATCCTTTTATAACCTGTTTCATGGTAAATGTAAACTTTCCTTTAATGTAGCCAAAGCCTTGGGGCAAAATTGGAAGCCCAGGGAAACAGAGATAGAGATTTTAGCAAACAGTTTCACATCGTATGCCAGACTCTGGGGCGGGAAGGGAAGGTAGAGTGGGGGCTCCTCCGTGAGTTGAGAGGTTGGTTTAAAACAGGATTCCTTTGTGCCTTTCTTTATAAATGAAGCCTGTCTGCTCTGACTCTTGATTGTATAAAACAGCCATTCAGCTCCCATTAAACATGTCACTGTTAAAAAAGAGCAAAAATAGAAATTGCTGTGAGTTGAAAAAAGAGACAAGTAGGAAAATTTAGGTTGGTCTCATGGAACAGCAGCCACTCCTCAGGTTTTCCATGCCAACTTAGAAATGTCTGTGTGAGCAAAACACTGCAGGTGTAAAGCAGGAAGGGCCACCAGATCACATGACTGGATTTAAAACTACATGATATTATACATGACACCAGCTTGGTAAGACATGCTTTGGAGGAGACATAGCAAATACTAGGTGATTGTGAGTGGAATACGGAATAGTAGGTGTATGTTTTTCTGAAGTTTCTATTTTTATCTATAGGAATGTGCACACACACACACACACACACACACACTTTGACTCAAAAGCAATAACAAAACCTTAGAAAACAATCTCAGAATAAATAAGGGCAGACTGTCTTTGATGACTCCTGGCTTTCAGAGAAAAGAGGAAAAGGAAAGATCTGCTCTTCCCAGGATATGAATAGAATCTTCATCCAGTAAAGTAGCGCTGAAGAGAAAGGAAATAAAAATGTGCTTCTGGTTTTGCTGTGGTTAGTTAAATGCACAGACTTGGGAACCAGATTACCTAGAATGGAATCCAGAACTACCACTTCTGAGCTAATTAATCTCTCTGAGCCTCAGTTTCCTCACTGGTAAAATGGGAGATAATAACAGTGCCCAGTTCATAAAGTTATCATGAGAATTAAATGAGCAGTTTACATAAGCCATCATAATGGTGCCCAGTGAATTAATCTTTTTATTGCACTAATATTGTTACTATCGTCATCATCATTGCCAAATATATAGTATTGAAATAGTGCCATAGATTGAAACATTGTAACATTGCCTTATAGATGTAGCTGACACTTTAATATTGAATTTGGGAAAATGGACACAACAATATCTATCTTGCAAAGGTTGTTAGTAAGTACATGTCAAGTGCCTAGAACATCCTCCAGGGATTTTGAGAAATGGTTGTATCATTTCTGGTTTCACCGAATGTATTTTCAAGCATTTACTATGTGATAAGCACTGAGTTATTCTCTTTATGGCCCAGAGTATGAACTCTTAGTGCAAATTCTATGTGATCTTGAGAAGAATGTGCATCTTGCTCTTGTTGGACAGAATATTCTACAAATGTCAATTAAACCAAGTTGACCGAGTGCTGCTGAGGTTAGCACTATACTTAATGCTTTTCTGCATGCTGGATCTGTTAATTACTGGGAGAGGGATCTTGGTGGTGCATAATAACAGACTTTGTCTATTTTTTGCTTTAATTTCTATCAGTTTCTGTTTTATATCTGTTGATACTCTATATGATGTGTATGGATCACTTTGTGTTCAATTCCTCATGTAATTTTCACAATACCAGTGGAGAAATAGGTTAGTGGTACAATAATGGCTATTTGAAATGCGTGATAAGAAAAACAACCAACCAATCAGTGGGGTTTAGCTGAGTTGAGTTAGGACTAAGGGTGCTGATGGAATATGTGACCTCAATGTGCCACCTTCTCTGTCTTGGTGTGCATTATTTTCACCCCTCTGGCTCAAATGCCTTCAATTGACTTCATGCTTACTTGCCCCTTCTTTGACACCATCTTAGGCAACTAACCGTCTGGCTCATCTGGAAGGCCCATTAGTTCTGTGGGGCTGGCTTCCACCAGGAAGTGGGAGTTTAGCTGTGAAAGCTTGGAACAGAGCTGATAGCCGCCCCCCCACCTCCCACTGCAAACTGGGCTCTGGTTGGGCTGTTTAGGGGAATTCTTAGTTTTTTCTTTTGGGGGTAGTGGGGTGGAGTTGGAGAGGGCTAGGTATCATGAATCAGTATGGTTGGGCAGATTCTGAGTCACTTATCTTCTGGAGATATCACCCAGAGAGCCCTGGAAATGGGAAGCTACATCACCACAATTTCCAGCTGTCAGTATGAAGGTGTTACCTGGCTGTTTTCCCTTTAGCACCAACTAATGTTCACCTCGATGTTTTAATTTGGATACCTTTGAAACATGACTTAGTGTTGTTAAGGTACTATTTAGTAGGCTGCTGGCTATATTTATATCTAAAAGCTTTATGGTACCTTCTAAAATGCTCGCACCAAATCACTGGAGATCGTATCAGCACTGTGTGTCCTTAGACTCTCACTGTGAATAATGTGATTAGCAAGCACAGCGTGGGACTGCCCAGCGCGTCTGGAGCCGCATCAGCCTGACTCTTCAGGTAACTTCCTGGAAGGGAGCAGCACAAACATCCTTCACGATGGCCTCTGTCTTGCCCAATGATTTTCCCTGCTGTGGGGAATGAGCTGGAGAATACCTCAGACCTCAAGCCTTTCTGGGGATGAGAGTAGAAGAATGACTTTTTAAATCAATAAACTTTACATTTTTTAATTTATTTTGGTACCTGGAATCAAACTCACAATCTTGTGCTTGCCAGGCAGGCACTTATTATTTTTATTTTTAAAATTTATTTTTAACTGATGCATGCTAATTGTACATATTTATGGGGTGCTGTATAAAAACTTGATACATGGATACAGCACATAATAACACACAATCAGGGTCGTTGGCATTTCCATTTCCTTAAATACTTGTCATTTCTTTGGAGCAGAAGAACTCTCTTCAACTTTTGGTCCTTCATAAAACCAGAGGGAGACTGGATAATAGGTGCCACAACACAGTTGGCTAGGGGAGGAATAAGTTTTAGTGTGCCATAGAATGGTAGGGTGACTATGGTTTAACAAACCTTACATTTTTAGGGCTGTTTTAGGTTCATAGCAAAACTGAACAAAAAATCCAGAATCCCGATGTGACCCATCTGCACACATGCACAACTTCCCTCACTACTGACACAGCACATGCGGGTGGCACATGTTATACACGGTCAGGGCTCACGACCCGCTTCACGTGTATTTGGGTTTTTAACTAATGTTAATGACATGTGCCCAAAATAGTTTCATTGCCCTAAAAATCCTCTGTGCTCTGCCTAGTCATCCCTCCCTCCCAACTAAAGTTTAAGGGTTTCAAGTTTTATTTAGCAAAGATTTTTATTTTTCTAATGGACTGAGGTGAAAGAAGACCTCAGCTGTTTTTCTGGCCAGTTTCCCCCTCTCTCTCTGCAGGCAGAGGAGGTGGTAGTGATTGGTCATGGTGGTGGGGAGAGAAGGTCACAATGTCTGCCATCTTTCCTCTGTCTGCTTGACTTTTCTGATCTCCCAGACACTCTGGTCCAGGAGAAGGCAAATCTCTATTTACTATAAAATCTGTCAAGAGACTTTACAGGGCTGGGGATGTAGCTTAATGGTAGAGTGCTTGCCTAGCGTGCACGAGGCCCTGGATTCCATCCCCAGTAAAAGAGAAGGAAGGAAAGAAGGAAGGAGGGAGGGAAGGAGAAAAAGACAAAGACAAAGAAAGAAAGAAAGAAAGAAAGAAAGAAAGAAAGAAAGAAAGAAAGAAAGAAGAAAAGAAAAAAACACCACTGAAAGTAAATATTCCAACCTCTTCCCCATTCTCCGGAACAGAAAGAGAATGTAAACAAGAAAGAGCGACACAGGTATAAAGGCCTACCTGCTACTACAACTAAGTCCGCACAGGGCTTGCCTCATCTCACTCCCTTCATGCAGCCTTTGTGTGCAGGAGTTCTAGGTCAAGGGCTCTGGGGTCCCTGAGACAGAGAAATTTGGCTCGTGACCCAAACTTGCCACTTTCTTCAGCCCTATCTTTGTTCTTTCCTCCCATGAGTTCTACTTACTTTGAAAGTGAGATCAAAGGCTCAGGCTCTTATTATTTCAGATTTATCACAAAAACAAAACCCACAACAAGACATGTGAACCAGCAGCTTACAATACAGGTTGCTGCTCACAGATCCTCTGGGATGCAGAGGTCGGAGTCACAGCATCTGCCTTTTGACGCAATGTGACACCAATTTTCTTGTCATATTCCCTTGCAGCAAAAACCTTTCAGTGGAAAGTGTGACCTTCTGCAGGCAGAATCAACATTCATCAAGCTATCAGCACAATGTGTTCTGCTAAGCTCCCTCTTCATCTCACTTCATTATCAGAGTCTTCCTCTGGGCCCTGATAAGAGGTACAGGTACTCGCTTTTGCCATTCTGCAGATGAATAAAAAGTCACAGAAGAGTCAGGGAACTTGCTCAGGACCACAATGACTGATCCATTATAGAAATAGCTTTCGAAGCAGATCTCTCTGGCTCCGGGTCTCACCTAGTTCATTCTTATTCATTACAAAATAGCAGCGTAGTCTAATAGGTGCCGCTCTCCATCCAAAGTCAAAGAGTTAAAGTTACAAACTTGGAAACAGAGGAAGCTGATAAAGGTTTTGACCAGAAATTCTGCTTTTTGTTCCTTTGGTTTTATTTTTTTCCTCCCCAGACATATCAGCAGGAGCACATGCATAATTTTCAGTGCTCAGTGCAAAATGAAAATGTAGAGTTCCTTATTCAGAAATTGTTAAAAATGTCCAAACTGGTGACTATGATGTTGGCCCTACAGCTACCCTTGATTTACGTGGTTCTTGTAGCTTCATGTCTCCAGAGCTACATCTGAGAGGGCTCCCCAGGAGTTGGTCCTGGAAGTGGGCATCCAGGTATTTCTGAGTTCTGCCTGGGACCCAGGCCAGTGAATCATGTTCACATTGTCATAATCACGCTGACAGCGAAATGATGTGGCACATGCTTTAAACCAACAATTAATACACTGCTGCCTCAGTTCATGAATTTAATTAATTCCATGATTCCGGGAAAGGTGGCCATGGTTGTGTTGGTCACCCAATGCAGAGTTCGCGAATGGAAGCAAAATTTTGCTGAATACTTCTGTTTGCAAACTGAATTATTCACGAACAGAAGCCTTTGTGAACTGGGGTATTACTGTATAGGTTTGGTTTTTTTTTTCCAAGTAGATAGTTGATGGTGTCTAGTTAAATGGATTATGTAGATGAAATGGTCCAACCTAATGTCTCTCCCAATAGCTAAAAGATTAAGCACACATCCATTTTCTTTTATTTAGTTTATGCAAAAAGTCTTCGGGTGCATGAAGAAAACACACTTTTGAGGGCAGTGGTCCTGGCTCTGAGTTCTTCTGTAGGTCCAGAGGCTGTTTTAGGGACTTGAGACACTTTCACACCAGAGCCTCAGGCAAGCACCAGTTTCAGGCAAGGTAATTCTTCTACCCAGGCAGGACCTGAAAAGGGTGTGGTCGCACCAAGTGGTCTGTGCTTAAAGCAACACTGTAAGCCCAGTAGACTGCTGGGCCAGAACTTCCTTGCTCAGGGCAAACTAACTGGTCAGGAGAAATTGCAGAAGGCCTATAGTAGACATCTCACATGGTTAGGGTGTAGACTCCAGAGAGTCTTGGGAAGTTAGGTGAGGACCTCGGTGGGGTCCCACCTATAAGGGAAGATCTGCAGGGCCTGCAGTTAATAATAACATATAGCACTGACGAGGCAGTCGGTGTGTGCCAGGCACAATGCTCTACTCGACATGCACTAACGAATTCCCAAACCTGAGTATGCAGCTTATCTGGGGCTTGTTAAGACAGAGTGCTGGGGTCACCCTCAGGTCCTGAATGCAGTAGTGCTCCCTCTGTCCCTCCTCTTTTCTCCCCCTTCTCCTCCTCCCTCTCCTCCTTCTTCTCTCTCTCTCTCTCTCTGTCTATCATCTCATGCCCCATTTGGGTCTTTTCTTCTCCAGGATATCTTTTTTGCCCCCATTATTTCAACTTTCAACACTTCTCCCTCACAGTGTCAGGGCAACAATTAGATCTGATCTGAGTTTGAATCCCGGAGCTGCCACTTGCTAGTTTTGTGACATTTAACAAGTTCTTCTACTGCTTTGTATCTCCACTTTTCTCATATGAAAAGTGGCAATTATAACATAGAGCCTACTTCATAGAAGTGTGATAATTTAAATGAGTATATATAAAATGTTACATATATGATTATACATACATACATAAAGTATACTTTTTAAAACTAAGAAATTATAATTTATTTCTTATTTAGTTGTGGTAAATCAGTCCTTTTTTCTCCATAAAATTATAACTATAATTTTTAATACATATTAGAGTCTCTTTATTACTAAATCCTATGGTCACCATTGGGACCCCAGGACAACAAGTGATCCAAAGAATCTGGCACAGCGGGTGAATCCCATCTGCTTTGGGAATGGGCTCCTCATTAGAGAATTCTTGCAGAAATGACAGAGGAAGCGAAGGGAGCAGCTGCTGAAGAGGAGATCTGAGATGAAGAGATAGCAGGCTCCTGGCAGACAGAGAGGAGGGTGTGCTGCAGTCAGGTTCTACAACATAGATGGCAGCCAAAATAAGGCCCGCAGCCGCATGGATGACCAAACCAGGGTTCCTGCTTAGTGGATCCCTGGAGCCCAGGAGCTCAAGCTCAGCTTGGAAAATTCAGCGTGGCCCCATCTCATATAAATGAACACAACAAAGGATGATACGGGAAGAAGCTACCTTCCTCTGGAGAACAGAAACCGGATTAATATCCATTTCTGCCCAGGTGATTTGCTCTGGACAACCCTATAGGCTTAAGACAAATAAGTCGGGCCCAAGGTCAATGCCTAGAGCTAGTTAGAAGTTAGAGTGTGGAGTGGGTTGGGGAGGATGCCAAGTGGCCACTGGAGACTGTAATGCAGCCCAAGAGGGAAGACTCCACGGGAAAAGGCAGGACAGATTTTCTCTACCCAAGGAGCAAATGTCACAGCAGGAAAGGTGATCACAGGACCAGCTTCATAATTTGCAGGGCATAGTGTCAAACTGAAAATACAAAACCCCTCTTCAAAGCAGGAAAAAGTGTATGTTAAAAGTACTAAAAATATAGGGTATTTTCCTTCTGCAGTCTCTCTGCCTCAGCCTATCATAATAGAATGTCTCATTTTTGTTTTTGTTTTACTATTTAATGTTGTGGGACGCAACAACACAGGGACACTTGCAACTCACAAAAGTACTGATTCTCAGTTACCTGCCCCTTGGCTCTAAGTAGCCTGCCTGCTCCCGGGTCCTCCCCCTCATCTGTCCCCAGATGACACGCCATACCTGGACTGCATGCCAGGGACAGGCAGAGCAAGGCAGGCATCTCTCCTCCCCACTGGGCCCTCACCTCCATCCTCAGGGTTACAATTTCACAGGAGACAGGTTAGGCACGGGATTCAGGCTGGGAGATAGGCTTGCTTTAGGGTGTCACCTGCCCATGAGAGGACTGTGGTGCTGCCAACCGGGGGCAGGGATGGCTGTGGCTATGTTTAGCCCCAAGACAATGGGTCAGCATGCTTCACCCTTAACCCATCCTGCATCTGTCCTTGGGTGGAGGACAACAGTGGCCTCTGGGTGGGTGTGGGGACAGGGAGGCTGCGATCAGCAGGAGCACCAGGGAACAGGCTCTAATAGAGAGCCCAGCTCTCACCAGGTTGGGAAGTCTTGTCAACCCTCATCTACTGAGAAGAAAGAATCTGAATGTTCTATTCTAACATTCTTCTCAGAAAGGCAAGGTAATAAACTTCAAGAGTTTATCTTATAAGCTATGCCATCAGCCTCAGTTCAGGTAAGTGTGGTTTAGTAAAATAGACTCAGTTAGCTCCTCCAAGTTAGTTTCCTAAAAAACTTTTTTCCTTCTTAGTTTTCTTAATGAAAATTTCTTTTTTTCTTTCTTCGTTTCACTAGTAAAAATTCCTGTAGAGGATTGTGCATCTTGGTTTGGTTAAATGAAAGGGAATGGGAATTTTTTGGCATTTACTTGGGTAGGTAGAGGTTCAGTGTTTCTCAGGAGGTGAGGGCCAAAGCAAGAGAGACTGGACTGTCCCTAGAGCTGGGGACAGCAACCTGGCTGCCATGACAAGGCGGGAATCCCAGAGGCGGCAAGTGTTGCTGCCCCTGCCCGGGCACTTCCTCCCACTGGCACAGAATCATGCGTGAGGGGCAACAGTGCTGCAAACGACGACTCTGGCTTTCCCAAACAGACTACACCCAGGCGCACATCTTCCTGGGAGTCATTTGAAGGGCCACACACATGCTACTATGACTGGAAGGGCCAACATGGAGAGGAAAAAGTGTGTGGACTTTTGAAGGTCAGACCCGAGGGAGAATTGTGGCTTCATTGCATTTATAACTCCTTTCTCCCTCCCTTCCCGTCTCTCCTGTTTACTCCTTCCTTTTCTCCTTCTCGCCTCTGTTCTCTCATTCTGCCAGTTTAGTCATCAAATATTTATTGAACTCTTACTTATTGTTGTTCTTTGGCAGGTCCTAGTGATACAACAGCAAGAAAGACAGAAATACAGTCTCTTCTCGGATGGAGCTTGCTATGTGAAGGCACTGAGCAGTCATTACAAGGGAGATGTGTGTAATGGCAGGCAACCATTGGGTGCTATGGGAGGTGGTGAGGGATTCAGCCAGCCGGAGGAATCACAGACAGTGTGAACACATGGCCTCATCCCCATGGCCTCCGCTCTTCCCTGTGAGAATGCGGTGGTCTGGAAAGTTCTGGCGCTGTGCTTATCCATGCTGACACTGTAAGTACACCAACCAGCTTTGGGTCGCTTCTTGAGAAATTGTCAGGAGAGTCAGTTTCACACTGCATTGGTCATTGGCTCTCTATAAATTACCTTTATTTGTGCTGATTAACTTCTCCCTCTAGTGTGCCTCGCTACTCTCTGAGACAGGGACTCCCCGGAAAGCGGGGCTGGTGGGGGGCTGGATCTCCAGAGTGCCTGCACATAAAAGCTGCTCAGTAAATGTTTCTTGATTAAGATGATTTGAATATAAAAAAAAGAAACAGAATCCTAGAGAAAGGTCACTAAGCATCCCAGAGAATAAAAAAGTTTTATAGGAAGAAATTCTGATAGTATCTTTATAACTTCTAGAGAAAATGAAGCCCAACATTCACCACACTCCTTGTCTCATCTCTTCCACTATATTAGGCAGAGAGGATTAATAAAAGAAAGAATATTTATCTAGAGTTTTACTCCAAGGAATCCTTCTTAATTAAGTGGTGAGGCATTAATTTAAAAATCTAATTAATCAAAATAAGCCTATTGCTTTTGTAGTTACCAGGAGGTGCAGGTTTTCTGAGAAAAGGAAGCCATGAGAGCTGTGCGTTGCATGTAAAAGAAATCTCCCAGTACCCTAAAGGGATGGCAAATCTCTAAGCAGAGAATTTTCTTGGGAGTTTC
>RJWM01026604.1:0-27852 GCA_004363535.1 Dasyprocta punctata
CAACCCTGCCTGCTCACTTGGCTGGAGTCCGCCTTGGAGCTGGGGCCTGGAACACAGGGAAACCTGCCTGCTACAAAGGCACCTGCGAAGGAGCCCTCTCAGAAATGCCTAAAGGGCAGGACGGACTTCAAATTGCCACGGAAAAAGGAAATACTTTTGTGGCTATCAACAAAACACAAGCCACCTGGGTCACCATCAGCTGCTCCAGAAGATCTCCCGCCTCTGCAACCAGGAGGACAAGCTCCCTGCTGGGGTTGAGGTGGTCCTTGAGCCAGTCCTCAAGAGGCTTGCTCAGAAGGGACCACCTGAAGCTGCCACAGGCACAAACTCGGTTTCTCCCTCCTTGGGATTTGCTGTCCTAGAGGATTTGCAAGGAATCATCTGTGCCCTGAAGAAGAAAAGGAATAAACCACCTGTCCTAGCAAAGTTGTCAGAGAGGACACTCGACAGTGCTTCTTGTTCATTAGCAATTCTCAAGGAAAAGTCAGCAAAGAAAGAAACAAAATATATTCTTCACTTTGGCCTTGCCATCAGTTTCCTAAGCCCCAAAGGGAACCTCCATTCAGGTTTTTGTTGCAGCTGAAAAATATCTGAAATCAAATCATGACATTATTTTTACCATATACTGTGCATTATTCATCATAAAAAAAAACAATCGATGCAGAAAGAACATTCTTTGTTTTGTATATATAATGTTACAACTTCCGTTGTTTTTTTATTGTGAAATTGTTTAGTATCTGAAGGGTCAAAAGTCTGATATTTTTCTAAGACAGATTATTCCATATGATATTTTTAAAAGACCTCTGTCAGTGAAATTGATAGAAGACAAAACTACCAATAATTGGAACACAGTGTGTATTTCTCTTTTACATTAGAACTCAATGCATGAATTCCTGCTTGGATCAGTGATTGGCCTGCTTTCACACAGTGATTCCAGCACTTTAGTAATGTGTACATTTTGGCCTTGACATCTTCAACACAGAACTACAAATATCTCTGTAGTGCTTCTCTTGCAAAGGGGAAAGCTACAGTGAATCACAAGAGTGTGTTTTCATGGCTCTACACTCTAGGCAAAAATTCACTTCCTTCCATACTTAATCAGTCCAGATGAATTCTCATATGATACTTAAGTGCAAACAATATTCAAAAGGAATTGTATCTGGGTGACTTGTGGGAAGAAATGACAAATTCTTTCAATGAGACTATCCTTCATTTGTACAAAAGGTATACCACTGCTACTTTTAAGAGGAAGAATAACCGATGTTAATTTAGCACTCATTTTATGAGAATAATTCAATACCAAAGTCTGATTCTGCAATGTTACATATGGGGCATGTTTCATTGTTTTCAGTTCCCCGCATTGTGAATGTGATTGCCAATATGGAGAGAAGGTCTTGGACCACATTATGAGATTGAAGTTCTGTCCTTACCACTTGAGGAAATAATGAATGCATGGTCATGTGACTTCTTGCAGGTTCTTGAAGATCACTTTCACAATAGAACAGAATCAGTCTTTGATTTCTACCCAGTTTAATGTTTCTCACTAATATTCTAAGTAATACAAATAGAAACTTGATGAAAATGTTCCCCAACAAAACTATTTGCTCTTTTGTGTAAATATTCAGTGCAATCCTGCAATAAAGCTTTTTAAACAACCTTGATGAATTTAAAAGGTATCTTTACATTTATTTCCATTCCATTCATGTATTTAGTATGTAGTGATATTATTTCGCTAGAATTAACAATTAGTTTTCCTTTCATAAATATTGACTGGTGTGAGCCTACCACTCTGGGAATTTGAATCCAGTCTGCCTACTAATTATCCTGAGAAAATTAGTGAGGCTGTGTCCCAATATAAACAGTAAACAAACACATTTGGATATACCTTAGTGCAAAGGTACTTGCTTCAATCCACGTTACCACAAAAAATCAAAAAAGAAATTATATAGCAGAGCTCCTGAAATGACAGGGGTTGAAGTACATCCATATGATAAGTAGATCTCTGCTTAGAGATATCACACAAATTCCTGGATATGAAATCTTAAAACAAAATGGATGAGTTATTAAAGGTTTTATCTCTGAGCCAGAAAAGGATAGACAAGACAATATAGCTATGAACAAAGAAGAATGAGAACATTTTCAAGGAAAAACCACTGGACCATGGCCTAAAAATCCATTGGTGTTTCAACCTAAAGTAAGGCTATAATTTTTAATGCCAAGTTTGGGAAATAAAATGGAAATGGAGAACTTATACCCATATAAACTAACATACATCAAATTATTAAATCATTATGCAGCATTTTTGTGTGTGAGGAGATCCCCAAGCCTTCAAAGGATAAATCTGCTGTAATAGCATTAGTGAAGATCCATTTTAAAAAATACAAGTCCAAGGCATACTAGCTTCATTTGTATGCTGTGTTTACAAAATTATTTTCTACCACTGCACAAATACACTTTCTATCCCTTTCCCTCTTCTCTACTTCTGTCATGACATTGCCCAGGATTTGGGACCAAATCCTCAAGGGAAATTAGTATAATTAACTCAGAAGCCAAGGACACTTCCCTACAAGAGAGGTGCCATGTGGCTGACGAGGTGGGAAACCACAGTGCTTCTCACCTGACTCATCTTGGAATGTGTTAGACTCTTCAATTCTTTAGCTCTTCCATTTTTGCACCAAAAATCCACTGAGAGTCCTTAGAGACACAAACTCTGAGCCAAAGCTCTCTGACATCATTCTATTTGTGTCTTTTATTTCATTTTGCTTCAGTTTATGTCCTAAGACTTATGCCTAGGATGCACAAAGTGTTTACCAAATATATTCAAGTATATGAGTATATACTCTGAAGAAGACAAAAACTACACAATAACCCATGTCCATAGCATTGACAAGGTGACTAAGTAACATATCTGGCTTAATCAAATGGGACTTTTCAGTGAAGGGCAGTAAGAAGAGCTAAAGAGAAAGAAGCTGCCGTTTCACAAAAAGGAATCAACTTACTGGAACACACAGATTAGTCTAGAGGCAGCTCTGGTTTTCATGGTCAGAATTATCCCCAGACAGCAGGTAAAAGCTGAAGACTCAGAGTGGTATTTTCTCTCATGGTGAAGTCAACAGTGAATCCACAGTTCATGGGCTCCTGTGCTTTCATGGTTCCTGTTGTAAATGGGAAGAAGAGTAGAGCACTCAATGCGTGCCTTAGTTACTGATGTCTCCATTGGCTTAATGGTCCTGGCACAGGATACAGTTTCACTAAGCATGAAATGCTAGGTTACTGTTCACAGGGAGAAATGAGAATCGATTGACTAAGTGTTAAAATTAGTGTCTGACTTACAATAAACAATAGGTAATAATCAGTGATCTTTGAACCAGGAGTCCTTAGTACATTTATCTACTTTGCTTCAAACATCTGCCTGTGGTTTCACCTAAAACTTGTTCTCCATCTTGATGGGCACAAGACACTAACTTACATTTGTCACTAATTCCCCCAGCAGGATATTCCTTTCCTACTTTCATTATTTTTTTTTCACTTTGGCACACACTTTTGTTTTCTTTTGGTCCACAGTCAGTGCAATGCAAAAAGAAACAACTCTTGCTTTCTATGAAAAAGGAAATGTGAACAGATATCTGTACTACTGCATGATACCCGGGATAATCACGCAGCCCATTTACTTTTATACATGTACATGATTCAGTTATTTGAATCTTAATGCAAGTTTTGAAAAGATCAATCTAATACAATTCAATATGAAAAACATTATTTCAAACATGCATTTTCTTTGGGGATAATATAACTCCCGTGTGTGTCAAAATTAATTAGTTGGACTATGAACACTCTGAGGCATTAAAATGAACTGTAGTCCAAAACACAACTTTAAGTTAATATTTTCCTTAGAATTTAGGTTGGGTATCCTTGTATATAACTTGAAAGATGCAGTCACTGATTCATGAAAGATACCCAAAGTACATGTGAGATACATTCTGCAATCCTGTGGACCATAAATGTGTGTGACTGGAAGAGTTTTCTCTTTATGTTACACCTGATTCCTGCACCCCTTACTATTGGGAAGCCACTGATTTTCTTGTATTTCATTCTCAGTGCACTTTAGATTTCATCCTCAGTACTTCTGAATATGTCCTGGGTTATGGCAAGGAAATAGACTGTATGTAATATCTACTTCTATGAACCTTAATGAACACATCAAGAATTACATTAATTTTAGAGAAGAAAAAATATTTACTGTTTCTAAATGAGTGTCTACTAGCTAAACAAATTGAAGAGTATCTCCTAATCTTAAATGAAATTAAAACATTTTACAATAACCGTGCAAGTTAAAAATATTTTATATTTAAGTATTTTAGCACTTTTGAAAGATATTTAAAATTGTCACTATACTAAGGTAATAGTTATAAATTGAAAAATATGACTATAATGTGATTCACTGAAATTTAAACAAATATATACATGAACTAGAATCACTAAATTACAAATATATATAAATATATTCTTCACCAGAAGAAAATCATAGGATATAAATTATAGCAAAATTGAAAGGAACTTACTATTGTGATGTTGTTAGTTATCCATAGATATTATTTTACTTTTTATTAATTTTTATTGGCACGTTTGCAGTATATGTTTACAAGCTTGTGCAAAGTTGGCACATGTACATCACACATCTTAATTTCGTTTTTCATCCCACTTCCCTCATTACCCTTTCTCACCTCTTGATCTCCTTACTCTGAAAAAGATCTATCTACATACTTTCTATTACCTACATTTATTGTCTTATTAGTTATAATTTGGTCTTCTCATGTAAGGGAATGTATACAATATTTAGCTTATGTGTCTGATTTATTGCACTTAACATCATGGTCTCAAAGTTCCAACAAACGAATCAGGTCTATTTTTCTTTACAACAACATAGAGCTCTGTTACTTATAAATACCACATGGGCTTCTTCACTCGGCCAATGAATATACAGAGTACTAAAAAGATTTAGGTATTATGAATTATGCTATTATAGCTTTTGAATTTAAATATTACCTTAGAATTCTGTGTAGTGATACTTAACATTGTTCTTAAATAAAATAGCTTCAAGGTCTTTTTATGTGTAATGTGAAGATATGAACTCATTACATGAATATATCCTACATTACTGAAATAAATATACATAAATATATTAAATAGACTTGATAACCTACAAGTTATATCCATGCCAATGAATTTTAATTAGGAATTCATTTAGTAAAACGTCATCTATTAAAGTGCAGTGAACATGTGAAGTGAAGTCAATGAAGAAACCAAAGTGGTTGAGAAAGTTTACTCAAAACCCAAGTAGAGAAAGTATAAAGGAACAGGAAAACAGAAGTAGAAAATAAGGAAGGGCATTCAGAAAATGAAGCTCATATCTTCCCTGTTTAAGTCATCTGAGGAAATCAGAGTCTTCAGAGAACCCACAGGCAGAGGCTCAGGATCACACACCCAACCTCAGACAGCACAGCAGCATCAGCAGCATCCCCAATGGCCGGCCCATTTTCTGTATTGGTGGCCCTGGTGGTGCTCACCATCATGTCATCATTGTCTCTGGCCTGCAACCTGCCTCAGACCCACAGCCAGGGGAACTTGAGGGCCTTGATTCTCCTGGGACAAATGAAGAGAATCTCCACTTTCTCCTGTCTGCCAGACAGACAGGACTTTGGCTTCACTCAGCTGGAGTTTGATGCCAAGCAAAACCAGAAGGCTCAGGCCCTCTCTGTCCTCCATGAGATGACCAGGCAGACCTTCAACCTCTTCACATCAGAGCACTCATCTGCTGCCTGGGACAACAGCCTGCTGGACACCTTCTGCACTGGCCTCCATCAGCAGCTGAATGACCTGCAGGCCTGCCTGACCCAGGAGGCAGGGCTAGAAGAGCCTCCCATGATGCATGAGGACTCCACATTGGCAGTAAGGAAATACTTCCACAGGATCGCTGTCTACCTGAAGGAGAAGAGATACAGCCCTTGTGCCTGGGAGGTTGTCAGAGCAGAAATCGCGAGATCTTTCTCTTCATCAGAAAAACTTGCAAGAAAGATGCAGCACTAAGGAGTGAGTCCTGCTTTAACATGGAAATGGCTCTTATCAACTGGATCACACTTTCACAGTTGTGACACTTGAAGACTCTCATTCAGACTCTATTCATAACATGATTTATTTGTCCCATGTTTTCAGGAGTACTAGCCAACACTGCATTCATCTGTTCCTAGAGATGTTCTTCCAAATGACCTTGCAAAGATAAAAGCACCCATTTATTTATCTCCTTTAAGATTTATTTAATTATTTATGATTTTATTTACGTTTGTACACATAACATCATGTACTCTGTAAATATAATTAAAAGTGTTCTTTATATTTACTGAACTTGTCATTTTGCTTTTTCAATAAGTTGTATCATAGGAAAATGTCATCTGTGTGTTTATTCTTTAAACCATACTTCAAGTCTTAGTGTGACAATGAATCAAAGCATGGAAGATAGTCCCAATGACTCATTGCTATAGAACTCAAAGTTTAAGGAAAAACTATCCTTTGGGATGCAATTTCAGCTCACACAACATGGGTGACAATGAGGCCACCTCAGATTTTGCAGAGACTGAGACATGCTCCAGTATACACCCATGAGTCACAAAGCAGAGGAAACGTTCTTCATGGAGGCAGTGCAACCCATATAATCTTTTTGCTTGTATGTTGTCTAAGATAGGGTCTCACAATGCATTTCAGGTTGACTTTGATCTCACTGTGCAGCCCAGCCTGCCCTTGATCTCACAGCCATCCTCCGCTTCAGATTCCTCACCACACATATTCCTCTTTTAATGGCCAACTTTCTCAATAACTGTTCGGACTTAAGACTCTTCCTTTTATTTTAGCATCCTATACATCTTGTTTATAGAGTCCCAATATCCATTTTTGGTACAGTGTACTTTTTAATACAGTGGTGTAAATTCTGCTTGTACTGTGCCGTGATTCTGTAGCAAGCAAGCACTTCCAACTTTGAAGGTTCTAGGTCAGCATCTCAATGGCCCCACAGCCTCTGACTGAGCTGTGTGGCCTGTGCACACGGCCTTTGCTCAGGTGGGCTGAGTTGATTCTGGACTGGAGAACAGGTCTGTGTTACTCTGTGGGTCATTTGTGTTTGTGGACATAGGCAACTACACTAATATCTCAGCAAAGACTTGGTTTTTATTTCAAATTTGCTACGTTTGCCAAACCAAAACAACATCTTTAAAGCTTCAGCAACATAGAGAACATAGAGCCCAAGTTGTTAAAATAATCATCTGTTTTATTAGTTCATGACATCTTTAAAGCTTCAGCAACATAGAGAACATAGAGCCCAAGTTGTTAAAATAATCATCTGTTTTATTAGTTCATGTTTTCGGTACATAATTAATATATTTGTTGTGGGTAGTCGGCACATGTACATGACACACCTTAATTCTATTACATTTTGCCTTACTGCGAACCCCCCTTTTCCCATTCGTGGTCTCCTTCCATTTTACAAAAGATCTTGATCCATTTATTATATTTTTTATTTCACTGTTTTATTGATTTTCACTGCGTTTTTCTCATATAGAAGAAATCATGAAATAGTTAAGCTTTTGTCTCTTATTTCACTTAACATTGTGGCTACAAGGTGTATCCATTTCTCTGAGTCGAAACAGTGGCACAAGGCTGCATTCTCAGAACTGGGGAGGCCAAAGCAGGAAGATTACCACAAGCTGAAGGCCGGTGTGAGCTATAGTGCTTTCAAATTCAGCCTGAAGTGTACCGAGAGATCCTGAAAACCTCCACCAGAAAAGAAAAACCACATACATTTTCTTAAAAATGAGTCAAATGAAATCCGTCTTTATAGAAAAGCAGCATTCCACTAAGTGTTACACTTACATGTTCATTATCCATTCCATGTATCTGTTGCTGGACGTATAGGTCACTTTCAAGATTGAGGTATTGTGCACTGTACAACAGTAAACATGGGTATACTGGGTCCACTGGAATTTCTATTTTATGATTTTTCAGGAAACTCCATAATGGTTTCTGTCATAGTTACACTACTTTGCATTGGTATCAGCTGTGTAGATGTGTAGATTCCACACAACCTCACGAACATTTGGTATTATCTGATTTCTTGATGACAGTCATTCTTTATGGAGAAAGATGGAATGTCAGAGTTGGTTTAATTTCATTTCTTAATGGCTAGTGATGAAGACCATGTTTGAAATATATGTATTGCCTACTTGTGGTTCTTCTTCTGAGAAGAGTCCCATTGTATATTTTTTGATTTTGTCTTTTATGTTGTGAGGTCCAGTTTTTGACTTCTTTACATATTCTTGATATTAATCCTGCCTGAATTGTGGCCGACAAAAACTTTTTTTATTCTGTATGTTGTTTCATCATTGTGTTTGAATCTAATTTGCTCACTTACAAAGAGAAAATTACAGTGAATCCCATGTGAGTGTTTTCAGGGGCACAGACTTCACACAAAAAATCATTTTTATCCATAATTAAAAACTTTGAAAAGGAACCGTATCTCAGTGACTTGTGGGTATGAGAATACCTTTCATTTGTGCACTATGTATATTAATGCTATTTTTAATAGGAAAAAATAAGCGATCTATTTTGGTTCTCATTTTATGAAAAGAATTCTGTCCCAAAGTCTAATTCTGCAATTTACATGCTGAACATATTTCACTTTTTTCAGTTCCCAGAATCTCAAATATGACTATGGAGAGAAGGTCGTGGAACACAGTATAAAATTAAAGTTCTGTCCTTAACACAAGAAGAAATGAAGAAAGCAAGATCGTGTGGCTTCCAGCAGGCTCATCAGTAACATGGATACAAAAGGGAAGAATGAGGCTTTCATTATGAAATAGGTCGTTGTTTCTCATACACTGCTAATGCTAGTGCTCTGGAAGGCTGAGACAGCATACTGGGAAATCAAGTCAGCACAAGCAATTTAGCAATATAGCGAGGCCCAATTTCCACACAAAAAATAAACTGAGGGCTGAAGATGTAGCTCAGTGAAAAGACCCTGTGTTCAGTCTCCAGTAGAAACAAACAAACAAGCAAGAAAATATAGACTGACCTCCTGAAATGACAGGGAATCAACTAACATACACCTATTGAGTGACATAAATTCTCTGTTTAGAGGAATCACACAAATATCTAGAGGGGTGTTCTAAAAAGGAAATTGGCCAGTTTTTAAAGGAGACAACTCTGGAAGCAATGTATGAAGAAGAAGGAGGAATTTTCAGGAAAACCATTGGACCGGGGCCTGAAAATCCACTGGTGTTTCAATGTGAACTGACACTCTATTTGTTCTAGGTCAAATTTTATAAATCAAATGGAAATGGAGCCTCCAATCCCATAGGAATGGATGTACATAAAGCAATGAAATGGTTGTTCACCATTTCTGTGCATGAAAGGACATCCCATGCCTTTAAAGGATGATCCTGAAGTTATCCATTTCATAAAGAAACACCCAATAGATTTGAAAACACAAAAGCTCCATTTGAATGCTCATTTTGGCAAAATTATTTTCCAGCACAGCAAAAATACTGTTTTCCCCCCAATCCCTGCTATCTACCTCTGTCATGATACTGCCCAGTATTTGGCACCAAATACTAAAAATAAATTAATATAATCAACACAGTTGTCAAACCTACCAGTCTACAAATAACGGGCACCAAGCAGCTGCCCAGAACATTGGTCATCAGAGTCATCCTCTTACAATGTGCTGGATTCTACTCAGTTATCAAGAAATGCTTCCATTTCCACACCACTCAACCATTCAGGCAGCTTTTCCAGCTGTAAGCTCTGAACCTCAGTTCCTTGATATCATTCACATTTATTTCATATCATAATACATGAAACTAGGGTACACAAAGTGTTTAACAAATATTTTCAACATTATGAAGATATACTCTGAAGAAGAAAAAAACTAGGAAGAAACTGTCTCCATATCATGGACAAGGTTAAGGATTAAGTATATGTCTAGAATAAGCAAATGAACTTTTCAGTGAAAGAGTCATGAGAGTTGGAAAGAAACAATCTGGTTTCCAGAAACAGGAGGATGCTTGCTAGAAAACACAGATCAGTCTAGAGGCAGCCCTGATTTGTATGGCCAAAAATATCTGTTCTAGATAAGAGCTGGGGACTCAGAGTGGTGTTTTTCTAACAATGGAGTCACCAGTTTTTAAAGGCTCCACAGTTCATGAGCTCCCTGTGATTTCATGCTTCCTTATTCATGGGAATAAGAGTGGAATCTCTCACTGTCTTCTCTCTTCACTGATGTGTACACTGGCTTAAATAGTCTGGGTAAAAGGCAGGTTTTACACAGATATGAAAAATGAGAGCAGTGCTCAACAACTTCCATGACAAATGATTTTCTAAGTGCTAAGAGCAGTATTTCATTTATAAGAAGCACTTCTAAAATTGAATGATTTATGCCTTTTACTAATATTACCTGTTTAACTGAAATGAACTAAATGGAGGTAAGTGTCCTTTGAAATAATCATTTTATTTTCTTCTTTCCTGGTGTGACAATAGGAATATTGATCCTCTGATTTTAATTATCTCCCAGGTGAAACATTGATGGAACTAACTCTGCACATTGTTCAGAGAGAATGCTGTGCTGTGACAAATTTCTGGATCTGTGCATAAAATTGTGAGTTGGTTGATGTGTCTTCCTTGTCTCTCTATGATGACAGAATGCATCAAACATGGAGACCACTTCTGGACCAGGCAATAATCACTTATCTTTCAGCCAGATGTTCATGCTACCAGTGCTTTCACCTAAAACTTGTTCTCCATCTTGCTGGGCACAAGGAACTAAATTACATTTGTCATTAATTTCCTCAGCAGGATATTCCTTCACTACTTTCATTTTTATTTTCACATTGGCACATACTTTTGTTTTCTAATCGTCCACAGTCACTACAATGCAAAAAGAATCAACTTTTGCTTTCTATGAAAAAGAAAATATGACCAGATATCTGTCCTATTGCATGATATGCAGGATAATGTTACAGCCCATTTACTTTTTTTACATGCACATCATCCAGTTATTTGAATTCTAATGCAAGTCTTGAAAAGATCAATATGATCCTAATCAATATGACAGATGTGTTTCAGGCTTGTATTCTCTTTGGGGATGATATACCTTTCCTGTGTGGCAAAATTAATTAGTGAGAAAATAAACAATCTGAGGTATTACAATGGACAGTAGCCCTACAAACACAACTCTAAGGAAATATTATACCTTAAAACATACTTTGAACATCTTTGTACTTAAGGTGAAAGACATACACACTGATTCATGAAAGTTACACAAAGTACATAAAAGATAAATGCTGCAATCCTCTGGAAAATAGATAACTCACATTAGAAGATTTTTTTTTCCTCTCTATATACCTGATCTCTCTTCCTAAATCTATTGGGAAGTAACTGGTTATTGTGATGCTCAGTGCCTGTGAAAGTGCTTGGAGATATGGAAATCACACACAAGTTGTATAGAGTGTTTAATTCTATTAATCGTAGAGAATGAATCAACAATTATATTCAGTTCTGAAAAAAAACAGTATTTACTATGTCTAAAGGAACATGTAGCAGCTAATAAAGTTGAAGATTCTATGTTCATGTGAAAGAAAATTAAAATATTTTACTCTAAACACACAAGTTAAAAAGGCTTGGAGACTTCCGGGAAGATGACCGAGTAGTAGGATGCGGGGAAAACAGCCTCTCTGAGAGACACCCTCTAGATGTGGGAACACACCATCTTGAGGAAGACAAAACGGAGGGAAATGGGTTCCTTGGACCCAGGAAGAGTCTCAAGTCTGAATCGAACCCCACGGAGAGAGCAAAAAGAAAAAATTCAGTTAAGAAGAAGGTGGTAGCTAGTGGAGCCTTCGCCCAGAGCCAGTCTCACAGCACAAGGAGAGCTGTTAGAGCCCTGCTGTGCACGGTTGCTCGTGGTGTTTGCAGTGCCTGGCAACCCTGGGACCTCTGTGGAATCGTTCCTCGGTGGAGGAGAGCAGTGGGTACAAAGGACTGTGCTGGCTAGCAGTGAGAGCCTGGAGATGTCCTTCCAATTGATATTGTGCAGATAAAAGCATTTATTTGTCTATTTTATATTTATTAAACTGTTTATAAGATATTTTGTGTTTATTATGTACGTAATATGCACAATTATACATCAGGCTTAACATAATAAAACATGTTCTTTGCATTGACTCAACTTAGTGTGCTTTTTTCACTGAACTTGTTTCATGTGAAAACTTCTTATATGTGTTTATTCTTTAAACAATACTCCAAAGCTCAATCTGCAACCTTATGGAAGTTTGGACGATGGTACCCCTGTACTCACCAGTGTCAAACTCAAAATAAAGGGAACAACTGACCACCTTATGGGCTAGGATGAGAGTTCAGGTGAAGAGTGATCATGGAGTATGTGTGAGGCTCTGAGTCTGATCCACATCACTTGAAAAAAAATAAGGAGTAGTATTATATCTCACTGATTTTTATAAATCATTAACCTAGCAGGAATAATCATGGCTAATATCAGCTCTATGACCTGCTAGAATGAAATGAAGGAAAAGGCAATAAAATTTTCTCAGCAATATATGGATATTCAAGTATGTTAAGGCATTGAAATGAAAAAAAGCAGACCGTTAAATGTCCACTGTTTGTGGGACGCTTAACCTTGCAATTCACAAAAAGGAAGCTGCTGGAAACTTTTGCAAGGCCTCTGAAATCTCAGCATTAGAGGTGCCCATATGGAAAGGGTTTGGAGAGAGAGAACAACTTTACTGGTTATTGGATTCATCAGGCTATAAAGGAAGCAAGGGAAGAGTCATAAAGAAAACAAAACTAAAAGAGTCTTACAGTAGAAAGATAACCAAAGGAAATGGTGATAAAAGTGTATTTAAAGAAAAAAGCCTGCTTAGGGAAGGAATTTTTGGAGTCAGGGAAGGCATGAATTGAAACTGCCCACTACATTCTGTCCCTGCTCCTAACACCCCATTCACAGGGACATGTTTTGTGTTTCTGCGAGCCCTGCTTTAGAGATTTCTATGTCCTGATTGTCCTAATAGTGACAGCACCAGGCACACACTCTCCTCTCCTGAAAACACTCAATGGCTGGTCTAGAACATGATTAAGATGAAGGAGTCAACTGAGGATCGTGCAACAACGAATAGAGATGGTTAAAGTGTCTGGCAGAATAATGGCAGCAGGGTTTTGGGGAATGGTTCATACAAAATGAGCTACTTTTTGTTTCAGATCACAAGATCTGAAATCTGCATTCTGAATCCTTAAGATTCTCTCCATAAGAAGGAAATGACTGAAGTGGATGCTGAGAGCACAGAGAGCTTCCAGAGTGGTAGAGACAAGAAAAGTGCCCCCGACATGGCTGACACCAAAAGCATCACCCTGAACATTCATGAGACACAAAGCACAGGAGATAGTATTTATGAACACAGTGCAACCCAAGTTATCTGAAATTCTGCTCAGATGCAAGCTTCTTTAAAAATAAATTTTCCAAAAGCAACAGGGTCTGACTATGTGTAGGAGCAGTTTTAAGACACAAAATAGTAATGCACATATTGGAAGGTCTCAAGCTCTAAAGGGAAAAAACGTTAGGAAATTTTTTTATCTTAATTGACTAAAAAGAGGATTTTAACAGATCATTTCTCTTTCTCTCCATGCAGTGTGCACATTCTGCAATATTTAGATATATTTAAAACTTAGGCCCCTTCTTCAAAATTACTGTTCACAATGATCCGGGTGTGGTGTTGCAGCCCTGTAATCCCACGCTGAGCCAGGAAGACTGCTGTGAGTTCCAGGCCAGCCTGGGCTGCATAGTGAATTCAAGGTCAGCCTGAACTACATGCTGAGACCCTGTCTCAAAAAACAAAACAAACGAACAAACAAAAAGTTAGAGCCAATAAAACACGTGTACATAAATAAAAAATAAGAATTCTTCACCATTAATGGGATAAAGATCCATTCTATCTCAGCATTTGAAAGTTCATCATGATGATAGTGACAATGGAGTCTTTAATAAGTTAAACAAAAAGAACTGAAAACAAAGACCTCACTTCTTAGGTTGGGCACCATGGCGAATGACTGTACTCCCAGCACTAGGGAGGACTGCCTGGAGTTCAAGGTCAGACTGGTCTACATAGTGAGTTCAAGGCCAGTTTAGACTGCTTAGGTAGGCCCTGTCTCAAAAAAAAAAACCCTTCATTTCATTTCTTAGAAAACTTCAAGAGAGCCCACCAAATGGCCATTGTGAGCCCTAGTTGTTCTGATTCCATATGAAAAGCATTTCCAGCTCTGAAGGCTCTGGAGCACTATCTCAATGCCCACGCAGCATTTGGCGCTATGGGTCCAGCTGGGATGCCTGTGCACAGGGCCTTTGTTCAGGGGGGCTGAGTGGATTCTGGACCAGTGCACAAGTTCCATGTGACACTGTGGGTCCTTTGTGTTAGTGTAAATGCACAGCTATACCAATATCTTAGCAAAAACTTGGTTTTATTTAAGATGTGGTATATGTTTGCTACACAGAAACATTGTTTAAAGATAACAGACACAGAGAACATAGAGTTCAAGTTGATATGTAAATCAACATTTTTGTTAGTATATGTTCATAGTACATCATGGATATACTCATTGTGGGTGGCTGGTACAAGTACACGTTTTCATTTTATTTATACCTCTCGCCCTCCAAGTCCCCTCCCTCAATTCGAGGACTCATTCCTACTGACAAAAAAAAAAAAAACAAAAAACTATATCTATTTATTTTCGATCTTTTATTTCTCTTTACTTATACTTTAGTTTTCTCATGAAGCAAAAATCACATGGTATTTCAGTGTGTCTCTGATTTTCTTCACCCACTATTATGGACTGAAGCTGCATTCATTTTTCCACAAGTAACTCAAATTTATCCTTCTTTGTAACAGAGTAGTACCCTATTGTGTATGAATACTACATTTTCTTAGTTTCGAGTCTGTCTTGGACAGCAAAGCTGCTGCCTCCTGAACCAGAGGAGTACCTGTAACAAAAAAACCAGGCTATTTCCCTGAGGCTTCCAGTCTGCCTTTTTTTTTTTTTTTTTTGTACTGGGGATCAAACTCATAACCTCACAGCTGCCAGGCAGGTGCTTACGCCACTGAGCTAAATCTCCGGCCCTATTTTTTGAAACAGGGTCTCACTATGCAGTTCAGCCCAGCCTTGTCTGCCTTGCCATTTCCTGAAGTATAAATCAGGATGTCTGCACAGTCAGTGAAAGAAGACTCAATACTTACCATTCCAACTCCAGACGAAGCAAAAAAAATACTGAGAGTGAAGTTGCAGGAGGCTCCGGATGGTGAAGAGGGATCAAGTATCCCATGGAACCATCTCCCCGACCCGACCCAGACAGCTTCCAACAGTGATTCAGGCAGTTTGGATACCAGGATTCACCAAGGGCCTGTGAGGCTGTGAGCCAGCTTCCAGAACTTCGCCATCTGTGGCTCAGGCCAGAGACACACACAAAGGAACAAATCTTGGAGCTGGTAGTGCTGGAACAGTTTGTTGCCATCCTACCCAAGAAGCTGCAGACTTGGGTCACACAGTATCATTCTGAAAATGGAGACGATGCAGTAACAGAGCTGGAAGATCTGGGGACTGAACTGGATGACCCTGGACAGCCAGTTTCTCTCCCTCGACGGAAATGAGAAGTTCTAGCAGAAGACATCATAACTCAAGAAGAAACTCGGGGATTACCAAGCTCTGAGCTTGATGCTGTGGAGAACCAGCTGACATGGGCATCTTGGAGCTCTAGTCCCTAAGGCACTGTGATGATGATGCTAGGCCTGAAAATGGAGCACTAGCTCAAAAGCAACAGATTGGGACTCTCAATAGAGGTGTTCCTCAAATTTTTAACTACGGAGAAACATATTTCCCAAAGCACAGGTTTGAAAGAAAGAGAAATCCCTCTCAAAATAAACAATATATATGTGATGAATGTGGAATACTACATTTTCTTTACCCATTATCTTTTGGGGACAAATAAGCTGTTTCCAAGATTTAGCTTTGTAAATTGTGCTACCATAAACATGCATATGCAAGTTTCACTGATATATCATACCATTTAACTCCTTTGGGAAAATAGCTAGTTGCAAAAGAGATAGGTGGAATGAGATTTCCATTTCTAGTTTTGAACAATCTCCATACGGACTTTCACAGTGGTCCTACTAGTTTACGTTGTTATCAAAAATGCAGAAGGGAGGGGCCAATATACAGCTCAGTAGCAAAGCACCTGCCTGGCAAGCCCAAGGTTGTGATATCCAACCACAGTATCAATAATAATAATAAAAATAATAATAATGCAGGGTTCTTTTTCCTATACAGCTTCATCAAGACTTCTTATTATTTAATTTCCTAAACATAGCCATTCTTTCTAAAGATTGAATTCCTGTGTTGTTTTAATTTGCATTTCTGAAATGGCCAGTGATGTTGAACTTTCCAATGTATTTATTGGCCATTTAGATTTCTACTTCTGAGAAGAGTGTAATCATATCAGTTGCCCATTTTTGGACTGAGTCTTCTATTTTGAAAGGTTTAATTTTTTGAGTTTTATATTCTTGATATTAATCCTCTGCTTGAGGTATATCTGGCAATTTTTTTCCTATGGTGGAGGATGTTTCTTTATTCTGTTACTTATTTTCATGGCTGAGCAGAAATAAATTTGATGTAATCACATTTCTTCCTTCTTGATGCTATTGATTATGCAATTATATTTCTATTCACAAAGTATTTGTCTACACTTATGTCATTAAGAGTTTCACTTACTTTATCTTCCAGCAGGTTAAATTCTTCTATTGTAACATTTAGAGTTTTGATCAACTTTGATTTTTGTGCAACAGTGTGAGAAATGGGGCTAGCATCAATATTCTGCAGGTAGATACAGTTTTTGCAGCACCATTCACATAGAACAGCTCTTTCTTCCAGCATAAATACTTGGCCCCTTGGTCAGATGGGGTAGCATTCCTGGGGGGTTTATGGATCCTCTATTCTTTTCCACTGCATCACACGTCTGTGGCTATGGCATTTTTAGGCTGTTTTTCAATCACTGTAACTTTGTAACATAATTCAAAATCTGGAATTGTGATGCCTCCCACTTTGTTCTTGTTGTCCAGAATTGATTGTGCCATTGTGGCTCTCTGTTAGTTCCCTATGAATTTTAGCATTCTTATTCTTTAGTTCCATGAGTGTTGTTACTGGTATTTTGATGGGATTGCATTAAATCTATATTTCAGTTATCATAATATAGCCATTTTGACAGTCTTAGTTCTGCCTACCCAGGGGTTCATTTCATCCTCCACAGAATCTAGTGCCACTCAAAGGCTAGGCTCAGGGCTCCACTTTGCCAGTGCAGGTCAGTGAGAGAGCCCTCACTTCTTAGGCCTGCCAAATATTTAGATAAATCATGGAAGGGCATCCAATGTGCTCTTGCTATGCTGAGTCACTTTCTGAACTGGGTGCGAATGACCCCTCTCACAGATCCCCAGGCCCCACTCTGCTCTCTGTATTTCTTGCAGGACACCTTTGCCCTTCTTAACAATGAGCAAGTGCTGGGGACTCCACCTGGGAGCCTGCCAGCAGCCATAGGTAAGGTTCTGAATAATTCAAGAACAGAATTCCCCTTGTATGTGGGAGAAATGGGAGCCTAAACTGTTGTTTTTGACGGGTTGTTGGGGCAAAATTATAATGTAGGAACACAATCACGAGATGGCAAACTTATAGATATTTCGCGATCAATTAGAGGTCTCTGACCAAGTTACTGTTCTGCTGTTTCTGCTGAATTCAATTGACCTTGATGGTGTCTACAGCCCAGCTGCAAACCTCTGATGAGCACTGAGTCAGAGGAATTGCCTCAGCTAATTCAAGGACCCCTCAGCTAATTCAAGGGCCCCTCCCCAGAATGTTCCTATTTTATGGTAATGCCCTTATCTATGCTCACTCTGTGAGGGTCTGCTCCTCTTGTTACCAGACTGTTTATTATGATAAACAATTCCTTTGTTTCAAGACTAACCTGCCTGTCAATATATGACTCAATGTATGTAACCAATCATGTAACATTTAGTCACTTGCTTTGTACCTCCCACTTATAAATTCTCTATAAACTAAACTCTTCCTAAATTCAGCACTGTTGCTTTTGAGGAATTATTCTTGCAACGATCCACTAGCATGAAGATCTGATAGTCCACTGTTACAGAGATTAAATTCTGCCTTCTTATCTCCTCTGGGCAAACAGTGCTCCTTTCCATTTCCTTTGCTCTGGCTTGGCTTGTGAATTTTCTGCCAACAGGGTAAGACATCCCTCTCCCTAGTCCTGCCACATGCCAGTACTGATAAGCAAGTATTTTTATAAGACACACGTGTACCCCACCAGTTAGCAATGCTGAAGTGCTATTAGTTAATAGTAAGTGGATGACTGAGTGCATGACAATTTGTTTTTCACTGCTCTGCTTTGGAAAATTTAATACTATTTAATTTAATTTCTCAATAAGATCCACATATTGTATACATTCCCAAATCAAATGCCATCATCCAGGTTTGTGGAATGGAAAAGCTCATCACAAAATTCCAATAAGATTAAAAGGTTTTCTGGATAGGCAAAACAATCTGGAAAAATAAAAACAAAAATGGGCAATTTATTCTTCTTAATTTCAAAACATACTACAAAACAGTAATTAAAAACTTCACTACTGGCAAAAAGTTACATAGAGTGATATAATAGAATTCACAGTTCACAGGAAAGCCCCAAGATCCATGGTCATATGACTTAAAACAAGCATCTAATCCAAGATGTAAAGAAAATCTCTCAACAAATACAGCTGAGATATTTGGATTTTCACATGCAAATTAATGAAGTTGGACCAAAAGCTCACATCTCACAAAAACATATTCAAAAGCAAAGTAAAACCTCAACCTGTAGAAGATAGAAAATATGTATAAATCATAGAACTCATAAGGGTCTAGTATCCAAAACATTGAAAGAACTGGTAAAACTCAATAACCAAGAGAAAGGCATTTTTCCAAAGCAGATACAGAAATGGACACCAAACAACAAGCACCTGAAAGTCTGACTGACGACTTTAGTTACTAGGGAAATGCAAATCAAAACCAGAAAGAAATGCAACCTCTCTAAAAAAATATGGAGTCAAAAAAATGAAATAACAAGTGCTGAAAATATGGAGAAATCAAAAGTTTCTCACATTTCTGATAAATTACTACGCTAATGACTAAGGATATAAATTTGAGATTCCTGCAAAACATACAAAAAGAACCAAAACATCAATTACAGACCACAGTGGCAAGTTTTCTAATGGACATGCTGTATTTCCAGAGTTATAGGCTCAGAGCAGGAAGTACAGTCAACAGACAATTGCATGTAACCAGCACTCCAGAAATGTGCAGAAAATGCAAAACACTTTGACAGAATTGACAATGAAAGAAGGGGTAGACATGTGAAGAACACTGGAAAAAACACCTAAATCAAAGATCTGGCATAATTATTTTATAAAAATAAACAATAATTTAAAAATAAGGGCTAGGAATATGATAAAATTTTTCTTCCTTCAGAATGATTACAAAATGACAGAAAAATTCTCTAGCTCTTATCTTCACACAGGAAAGGAAAGTAGACTGTCTGTGGCCAATGCCCTTATCTGTAAGACTTACAATGATTATAGTAATACAAATGAAACAATGTTGATTAATTGCTTTAATTTATACAAGGTCCTTAGAATGGTAAGTGCTTCTTATGTTTTAGTTTTTCTGATTGAACTTGGTTACAGGCTTATTTTCTAATGGTCTGGGTATGTGAGCAAGAAAACAGAGGCCATTCCAAGAAATCGGGCCAGGGAAAATTCTAGTGTCAGCTTGATTCTTCACAAGGAACAGGCAGAAACAGCCATTGACCGCATTATTACAACATGCAGGATGCAGGAAATATCCAGCATTCTAGACAGAACCATTGCTGCTTGGAAAACACACCAACTGACTACAAGGGCATATCTTACATCGCTGGATTTCTCTTCCTGAGTTTAGAGAGGTGAATGTTTTCAGGAAAGTAACATTAAGTAACTTCCAGACAACCAGGAAAATCCTCTGGCCTGTGAAGACAAGATACACTCCTCTCACTACTCCCCTCTGCCAGGCTGTCAGACCACAGGGAAATCCTTACCACTTATTGAAACTCAGTTTAACAGCTTACATTTAGTTTCCTTTTCATTTGTTACATCATTCTTCTTGCTATTTTCCCACTACCCAGTCCATGGTGCAATCCCTGATGATGAAGTAAAACTAAGTTTACTTGTGAGTTTTAACAATGTAGAGGGCACTGCCTTGGGCTGTTTCACTTTAATGAGGCAGAAACTGCTTCAGAAACTGGAAACATAGGAAAAATGGCTAAGACATACACATGTGTTAGTAGAGGTGGTAAACATGATTCTGATTCAGTTTTTTGTGTTCAAAGTGCTCCAGACAGACAGAAAAAAATAAAATAGATAAAAAGACGTACAGATAGACAAGAGAATTTAGTAACTAGATTGGTTCCCATAACTACTGCGGCTGAGAAACTGCACAAAACATAACAGCCCATTCACAAGCAGGAGCCCTTGGATGCCAGCAGCATGATTCATTCCATCCCTGCAAGTCTTAGAATCAGAAAACTGAAGTCCAATGCCAGACCCAATAGTCAGGCCAGTAGCACAGTTTTTGGGGTCCAAACGGCCAAGGACTCTGTACTTCTGCAGTCCCAACAGTGCTATCAAATAAATGTAGTAATAAAGTTTATTAACCCTATCTTTAACTCACATAAAGCATAGGTCTCCCCGCTCCGTGAGGGAGGAAAAATTGCCTTTCCTTTGGCTTTTTTGTTTTATCTGGAACTGCAAAGTAGATATATTGGAAAATGTTCATTTTCCCCCACAATTCATTGATTCAGATGTCACTTTCCTCTGGAAATGCTGCCACAGACATGCAGAAATAATCTTTCCACTATTTCTCTCGGTATTCCTTCATCCAGTTGGTTTGAAACAAATAATTGCCATCACAACCCATATGAGTGATTGTGAGAATTACACATATCTGGCAGAGAACTGACTACTATGCAAAAGGAAAAGTAAATCCAGGCTTAGGACAAACTGACACCTGTATCTGAGAGGAGCACTTGGGGAATCTAGCAGTCAGGGTTCTGATGGGACACAGTGGACGATGTTGCATGGGTAGGAACTCATGGCTGGGGGCATTCCAACTGTGGGAGAGCATGCACACTGCATGACTCCTGGTTGCCTTTATATAGAGGAGGGGAAAAGGTATCTTTCCCACACTGGGGTTACAGGGCTCATGGCTAACTCTCCTATAATAAAAGACAGAGCACAAGTGAAAAGAGTAACATATTTATTTAACAAAAGATTACAAGATGTGGTAGCCATGAGAAACAAAGACCAAGGGCCCGGAGTTTGGCTCAGTGCCTTAAGCTCCTGCCTGGCAGGCATGAGGTTGTGAGGTCGATACCCAGTACTGCAAACCAAGACAAAAAGATCTAGAGAAAGCTATGTATTTCTGTTAGTTTTAAAACAAAACAGAATATAAGCTATGATACAAAATTTCAAACAAAATCATAGGAGATGAACAATGGCTAATACATTGTATATTGTTACCTTCAAAGCAGTTGTTCAGATTACAAACTACAAGCATGAGAAAATGATCAAACAATGAAAGCACTAACCATTTTTTTGATGAACTAACAGAGATTAGTAGTGTAATTAGCCACCCTAACCCTTCTTTCTTTTCTCCTTTCCCCCATGCCAGTTTTTCTTTCCTTTTGAGTAGTTTCTTCTGCTTTCACTTAAACAATACCTATTGTACATTTTGGATCTTAATTCACTCTCAGTTGTTTACAGTAGGGAAACAATACAATGTTTAGAAATGGGAGTCTTATTTATTTCACTTATGAGTATGGCCACAAATTGCATCCATTTACCTATAAAACCCTCCAGTTTATCTGTCTTTATAGTTCACTAGAACTCCATTGTACAACCATGCTGCATATTTTTTATTCAATTCTCATTTGATGGGCATTTGGGTTGTTTCCCAGATTTACCTATTACAAATTGGGCTGCTATAAACATGGGTGTACATATATTGCAGTGGTAAGATGTTTTCAATTCTCTTGGAAAAATACTCAGAAGGGGAAGATTTGAATTGAATGGGACCTACAATCCTAGCATTTTGACGAATCTCCACACTGATTTCCATAATGGTTGCACCAGTCTACACTCCTACCAGCACTGGACAAGAGTTCCTTTTTCCCTATACCGCAAAGTCAGTAGTTCTTGGTTGATTTCTTCATGACAGGTATTCCTTCTGGAGTGAGATGCAATCTCAGTATTCTGTTCATTTGCATTTCTCAAATGACCACTGAAGTGGAACATTTGTACATGCATTTATTTACCACTAAGATATCTTCATCTGAGAAGTGCATATTAATCTCAGATGTCTATTTTTTGATTGGGTCTTTCAACCTGAGTGGCCTGAAGTTTTTTCAATTCATATGTTCTAAATAGAAGTTCTTTGTCTGAGGGACACTTAGCTAAAATTTTTTCCTCTATGATGTACAAAACGTTGCTAGTAACATGACATCCCAGTTGTTGATTCTTTGAAGTACTTCCTGTGCCATTTGCATTTTGTTCAGGAATTCTCTGCTTAACCCTATGTCTTCAAGACTTCTATCTACCTTATCATCCAATACATTTAGTGACTCTGTTTTAATGTTTAGATCTTGGATTCATTTTGCATGGTAATAGACATGGGCCTAATATTTGGCATGTGGAATGCCAATTTTTTCAGCACCTTTTACTTAAGAGGCTACCTTTCTATCAGAGAACTTTTGGCCCCTGTGCCAAAGATAAGGTGCCTGATGGCTTTTGTAGTTTTGCCTGCATGTTCTAATCTGTTCTATTGATCCTCAGGACTGTATTTGGCCAGTATCATGCTAATTCTATCACAGAAATTTTGTAGGATAATTTCAAGTTAGGAATTGTGATTCCCTTCTGAGTGGCCTTTGTCGCCTAGGATTCCCTTAGCTATTCCAGGTTGGGTTTTTTGGTTTTTTGTTTGTTTGTTGTACAAGGAATCCAACTAAGGACCTTGTGTTGGCCAGGCAGGCGCTGTGCTGATAAGCTATATCCCTGGCGCTATTCACTGTTTCTTCTATTTCCAAATGAATTTTTGGAATGTCTTCTTTAGATCTGTGAAGTACGCTAATGGTATTTTGATCACGATTGCACTAAACCTGCATAACAGTTTTGGCAGTCTGACCATTTTCACAACGTTGTTTCTTCCTATCCATGAAAGGGATATCTTTCCATGTTCTAATATCCTCTTCTAGCTCCTGTTTAAGAGCACTATAATTTTCAATATATAGATCTTTTATGCCCTTTCTTTGATTGATTCCTAAGTATATCATTTTTTGGATCCTATTGTGAAATGTGCTGTTTCCCTAATTTCTCTCTCAGTGCATTTGTTGTTTGTGTACAGGAATGTTGTTGATTTGAGTATTGACTTTGTATCAAGCAATGGTGCTGAATTTGCTTATTACCTCTAGTAGTATTTTGGGGGACTTTTGGGAGTCCGTGTAGAGTATCATGCCATCTCAAAATAATGATGATTTAACTTCTTGCTTTCCTATCCTTATTCCTTTTATATGTCTCTCTTTTCCAATTACTCTGCCTAACATTCCAGAACCATACTGAATAGGAGTGGTGATAGATATCCTCATCTTGTTCCTGATTTTAGGGTGAAAGCGTTCAGTTTTTGTCCATTTAGTATGATGCTATCAGATTGAAGTAGAGACCATCTATTCCAATTTTCTCTAGGATGTCATTAAGAAAGAGTGTTGTATTTTATCAAGAAGCTTTTTCTGCATCTACTGAGATGATCAAGTGATCATTCTCTTTGGCTCTGTTGGTATGGTGCAGTACCTTTATTGATCTGCATATGTAGAACCATCACTGTATTACTGGGATGAATCCCATTTGCTCATGATATATACTGTTCTTGATGACTTGCTGCATTCTGTTTGCTAGTATTTTATTGAGCATATTTACATGTATGTTCATAAGGGAGGTTGGCCTGTAATTCTCCTTTGTGGTTGGGTCTTTGGTATTGCAGTAATACTTCCCTCCAGGAATGAGCTATGGAGAGTTGCTGCCCTTTCATTTTCATTAAAGAGCTTGAGGTACATTGGCCTAAGGAGCCCCTACTAGGCCACAGCTTCTACAGGCTCTGCCATCTGCCAATCACTCCGTGCTGAGAATGCAGCCTTTGGGAGATGTGATGACTAATTAACTAACCAATTGTCATCTTGAACGGGGAATGCCCAGCTGAATTGAGTCAACATGATTCTGGGAGTGGAAGACCCACATTAAGGAGAACTGTTTCAGAATGGTATAAAATAGAAAACTGGAGGGAAGAATTTCAGCTGATCTTTCTTAGAGGAGCTTCTTTGAGAACGCTTTTCTCCAGAGGAGTTTTGACAGTTTTTTGTGTGTTTGTTTGTGTTTAAGAGCTTTGACTGTTATGTTTCTGCAGGGGACTTTCAATCTTCATCTTCATCTTAGATGTCACCTCCAGGCTTCCAGTGCAGATCTGTCAGCATTCTGGCACAAATCCTTCAGTCTTTTGGCACTGACATGTCAGCTTCCAGTAGTGGACCTTAGGCCTTTCTGGCAAAGACCCTTTGGTCTCCCATGGTGGATTCTTAGACTTCCTGATGGACTTGCACTGGACATTAACATGGGTCCAAGCCCTCGTGAGGATCCTTTGTGACTCCGGCCCACGGACAGACAGTTTCCAGTCTTCTACATTTCACTCTAACAAGCACCCACTAAATCAGAAACTATGTACTGGAATATCCTCAGTACACGACCATCTTCAATATATCTTAAGACTGTGAGAATCATAGTCACCCGACGGGGCTGCTGGATGAAATCTTTCATTTCTCTTATGGAATTCTATTTTGTAAAGATGCAAGTAATTTGCATTCATTTTAGAAAACTTTTAAATGTAAATAAAACAGAGGAAAGATTAAAATTCAGTAACATTAAATTCTCTCAAGTGTACTAAATTGAGAAGAAAGCTATAGCCACTATCTCCCAAGAGTCTTCTTTCTTCTTATCATGGGGATAAACCTCACTCACAAATATTCACGTAGGTACTAAGTGAAAAGCAATAGATTTTGCTATCACCCTGCATTTTCATCTCTTCAGCATTATCCTTTCAACCAACTGCTCTTGTATTTATATCTGAGAGAGTAGGATTAAGCAAAAGATAATATGCATATATCAGCATGCTTATATATACTTTTTAAATTTCCAGAACAAGTAATAATATATCCATTATATGAATTGCTCTTTTCATTACATATGTTTGTGACATTGGTCCATATCAGTTAATCTTTGTTTTCATGACTGAATAGTATTCCATTTTGTCCATACCACATTGTTTTAGCAGTTCTCTTATCAATGTGTGTTTCCTTTGTTAATATCACAGCACCACAAACATTTATAGATGTTTCGTATATGTATGACACAAAGATTCACACACTCACAGACTCATACCCCTCTTATACAGGGAGAGGTATAAGTCATTTCTAGCAATGGTATTGCAAATTAAACAGATAATTCCATTGCTTAAAATTTTAAAGGTTGAAATACATTGCCTGTTTCCACATAGTCCCTCATTGTGAGTTAGTTAGAGTTTTCCTCAGGAAAGCAGGCTCAGATCAGTAAGACCACTGACATGGTGGCTGAATAACAGTAACAAACAAGGCAGAAATTACAACATCATTTCTGACAGAGCCTCAGAAAATCATGCAGTGCTGCTCTTCCACAGAAATCTGCTTAGATACAGCAACATGAGGCACAGACCCCACCTCCTGATGTGCAGTCACAGTCACACCTGGGTTCTCACGCAGAATGGGAGACACTGTTCCAGAAATTTAAAAAAGTTAACCATTCCAATTCTCCAGTGGGGTTGAATAATTTATACTTTTGTGAAGGATATTACAATACCTATTCCCAAGCCCTTTGAAAATATGATTACTTACAAATGACTTCTTCATTAATAATTTAACTTACATTTGTATATCTTTCACATTGAGCAAGATTTCCTATCTTCATTGGCCCCTTAGATTTCTATACCTGGAATCTGACCATTTATGAGCTTTTGTATTGAATGATTATTAATTTTCAGAGCAATTTGAAAGAGAAGAAAATCATCCCTCTCATTGTGATTATAAATATGCTTTGGATACTGCTTTTTCTCTTTGACTTTAGAGCTTTGTACCTCGTCCTCACACTAAAATTTATAATCTATACTCACATTTATCAATATTTTCTATGGCAGTTTCTGGCATTAGAATTTGACCAAAAAGATCACCTTCCTTCCACCATTATTTTGAATACTCTGTAATATTTTTTAGCTTTTGGTCTTTTTACCTCGTAATCAGCTCCACATAATGTTACATGAACCCATAAACTTCAAACAGTTTGCACTTTCTCTTAGTCAGTACATAACAATTTCATGTACTGTTTCATTCTACTTGCTAATATTTTCTCTGAGTTGAAGCATTTTCTAGTGGAAGATCATCACAAAGTTCTCTATTCTTGTGATTCTGTGGAATTTACCAATATTTAGTTTTCTATTTCATTTCTGATAATTTCCCACATCTGTGACTCCATTTCTGATGTGTTATAATTCTGGTTTAGATTATTTTAGGTAAATTCTTAGTATTTTAAAACTCTTTTGATGACCAGATGTGACACTTAGTGACTTACGCATGTATTTCTGAGATATTTTCATTATTTGTACATAAATTAGTCTACTACTCATTTTTCCTAATGATAAATATGGATTAGATTATATTTCACAGTTTTCTGTTGTTCATTTGCGTAGAACTATAAAGTGGTAATGGTGGCCTCTCCACAAGTAACTTTTTCTCTTGCTTTTGTGAAACGTTAAAAAATTTAGCAGCTTGTTTTCTGAATTGTTCAGTTCCTAGAGCAGGGATGGTAAACATTTTAAAGACAACTGCCCAAACTGCAACCCACACCCGCTTATTTATGGCAAAGTACCAACACTACCATGAAAGCTGACGACTGAGGGGTTAGTTTAGAATAAACAACTCATAATGGTAACATCTTTTGTCTTAAAAGAAAAACATACCATACGTGCCACAGGTTCACCAACACTGCCCTAAAATGATCTTTCCTTGTCCCTATTATTTCTGTTGTGCTCAAGTTTGACTCCATCTGCAGCAGCTTCTTCTCAGTGACTAAAAGAAATCTTGGCTACTTGGTGTCAAAATTTCATTCTAAGGACTCTCAGAATTTTACAATCAACCTCCCAACTAATCCACTCTCACAATGTGCAAAACCCTACCCAGGGTCTTCTAGAATTCTGTGATTGCCTTCTCAGTTGATATCTCTTGGCTATTTTGGGGCTCTGTGGTTCTAAAGTCCATTGTTGTCCTTTGTTTCCTCCTAGGACATTTTCCCATTTTTTTTAAAGCAATTACTATAACTCAACAAAATATTAGAAATCTTCAGTTTGTATATCTCTTCCATCACATATATTATATAAAATAAGAGGTTAAATTTTAAGTTTGAAAAATTGTTACAAATTTAACAATAAATTATGATTGTGTTCAGATTGTTACTATAAATGAAGCCCCAACTGTGGTCAAATGTAGTAAAAATGAGACAG
>RJWM01026605.1:8707-28054 GCA_004363535.1 Dasyprocta punctata
TTTTTTTTTTTTTTTTTTTTTTTTTTTTTTTTTTTTTTTTTGTAAAAAGTACACATTCAACTTCTAAAGAAGTGATTTTTTTTTTCGGCACTGGGGATTGAACTCACAGCTTTATGCCTGCCAGACAGGCGCTTAAGCCACTGAGCCAAACTCCCGGCCCTAGTTTTTTGAGGCAGGGTCGCACTATGTAGCTCAGGCTGGCCTTGCGCTCGCATTGTAGCCCAAGCTGGCCTCAAATTCACAACGCTCCTCCTACCTCAGCCTCCCGAGTGCTGGGATTAAAAGAAGTGATGTTTTGTAAGTTTTCCAAATTCAGATTCTCTGCCCATAAACATCCATCTATAAGTGTGGTTGGAGTAAATGAAATCATTAAGAGTCTTGCAGAAATGCCCATCTTACCTCTAGCTGTGTAGGTTTTAGGTCTGCCTTGTAAATATAGGTATTTGTGAGATAGTCCATATCCAGAAAACTTTGCAAGTCAAATTGAAGAGAACAGAAAGTTCACCCTATATACCACAGGCCAGGGTCCTGCGTTATTCCCCGATCCTAAGAAATAAACCTAAAGATCCCAGATGGAGCTGGAAATTTCCTTGGCTCATTCCCCCCACCCTCCCACGCCCAGTTTTATGGAAAAGATAATACAAGGCCCAGATAGCTGGAGGGACTGACCAGTGCTTTAGGGGAAGATGGGAAACATTAGGTGAAATGAGAGGGAAAAATACGCTATGATAATATCTTAAACGATCTTTTTTTTTTTTTTTTTTTTGTACCAGTGTTCAAACTCACGACCTCGCGCTTGCCAGGCGCAGGAGCTTTTGTGGCTGAGCTAAGTCCCCAGCCGATAATATCTGTAAAGAAGCTCTCACAAAGCTGTAGGTTTAGGGGCCGATGGCACAGCCAGATGGACTCATGGCTCTCCCTTGTTATTTCAGACATCGGGAGATGACTCAGGAAAGCCCTAGGTAGCCAGGCTGGCCATCCAGTGTAACACCTCAGTTTTCTTTCTTCTGAGATCCTGAGAAAATTACTGTTTATTTCAGTGCTCTGATTTTTTCCATTTAGGATTTGGGAAAAAGCAACAAATTGTGAAACAGAAAAATTATTAGAACTTGAAGACAATTTACTGACAAGCGTGAGGTCATGAGCTCGATCCCCAGCACCCTAAAAAAAAAAAACCAAACTTGAAGACGTTTTAGTATATATGTATACAGATATGCAGGTAGGAGTATATATCCTGTATATTTATAAGCGTGTATGTATGTATATAAATGAGTGGTGCCAACTAAGTATATTATCACATAGAGTTCCAAACTAGCTCTGTCTGGGTCAATACATAGATGTATGTACCGTACTTGTTTACTGCACATTTTCACGGAATTAATAAATCAAAATCCAGCCGGGCGTGGTGGCGCACGCCTTTAATCCCAGCACTCGGGAGGCTGAGGTAGGTGGAGCATTGTGAGTTCGAGGCCGGCTTGGGCTACAACGCGGCGCAAGGCCGACCTGAGCTACATAGTGCGACCCTGCCTCAAAAAACCAAGGCCGGGAGTTTGGCTCAGTGGCTTAAGCGCCTGCCCTGGCAGGCGCAAGGCTGTGAGTTCAATCCCCAGTGCCGCAAAAAAAAAAAAAAAAAAAAATCAAAATCCTGGAGATTGGAACTCAAGAGTACTTTTGTTGAGGGAGTAGGGTAGACATTACCTTCATTTTCAGTTGACTGCCTGAGTACTTCAGGGTGTCTTACTAGATTTCAGCATATATAAAGAGCACTTTCTGAAACGCAGGTTTCAGTTCTAGTTTTAGCAAATCATCTTCGTTTCATTGGTGGTGTTGCGAATAATTACCTATCAGCATGTTGAATCACTAAAATATTTTCTACTAAGGAAGAGGGCATGATAAAATCTTATTTTAAAATTCTAACCTCCATACCAAAGGCAGTTTAGAGCATTGTTATAAAATTCAAGTGACCCCTTTTTCCCCTTGAAGGGTTCTTTGTAGGTCTGTGTTTCAAAAAGAACGGACGGACTAGAGGAAGTACAAGTAATTTCCTAAGGACCAGCTAATGAACTGATAAAATCTTTTCACAAATACATTGCAATAGATGGCTGGGGAAATAGGATTAATTTATGACAGCACTTGAGCCTAAAACATGTTGATCTTAATCCTGTGTCACTGTGAGATTATTCCATTGGAGTTTTGTTTTCTTTTAATAGGCGAGGCAGATACAGTAGTAGGGGTGGTCAGTGCCTTTCTTCTGAACAAGGCACAGCGTCCCAGGCCCAGAGGGAGTGTAGCTGAGCTTCTGGTGTGTTAGTTCTGTGGTCAAGAGCCATAGCTGTTTGAAAGGATCCTCCTAAAGTTTTGGGGCAGGGTGACAAGTACTAAGCACTTTGAAAGAAGAGGCCAGATGGAGGCAAGGCTATTCATTAGTAGTTTATACTTTTTAGGAGCCAGTAGCTCTGAAGATAGGGAAAAAGAAGAAAAAGAATGCTGAAGAAAGCATGTGGAAAACACAGAGGAGACAGGATTAGACTCCAGGTTTTGGGTGTAACTTAATGTCTTCGATATAGACCCCTATCTTGGCATGGAGAGGGTGCTAAGCGATTGGAAATCTTTCCATTTTGACAGCCTCTAACATCCTCACATCTGAGACTTTGAGGGACGAAGACCTAGAGCACCCATTCATCTAAAAAAATGTGTTTAGCAAAATCTTTCCTCCAACTGTAATTCATTTAGGCTTATTTATTTACTTTATTTATCTATTTATTTGGTACCAGGGATCGAACTCACCACCTCACCTGCCAGGCAGGCACTTAGACCACTGAGCTAAATCCCTGGTCCCATTTAGGCTCATTTAAAACAATGAGTTTTTTTAAAAAAATTCTTCTGTTTGCTTTTTGTCATCTAATAAAGCTCAGTAGCCTTTTCAGTCCTTTGTGCTTGGTGAGAAAGAATTCAGATAGGGAATTAATCCGTGTCTGCCAGACAGGTTACTTGTTTAGGTGCCAGAAGTAAGAAAATCCTGGCATCAGTCAAGAAATCACCATTTATCCCCTGTTCTTTAGCATTCTCCCATTTTGCCAGATTAAAACGTAGGTAGTGTGATAAATAGAACTAAAAATGTGTACTACAGTATTTGCCATGTCTACCATCTAGTAGTATCATTGTTAACGATTTTGGTCCCCCCAAAATGTTCCTGGGGGTGGGGTGGGTTGCTAGTGTGATTGCTTTGCCAAGAGACTGTTCCCTCCACACATTTCTTGGGTTTTAATGGCGATAAAGTACATGCAGTCTGGGGCTGACAGCACCCTTTCAGGCATACGGCTGCCCTTGAGGCAGCTTGGGCTCCATCTGTGCCCTGGCACATAGCTCTTCCCCACTTGGAGTCCAAGGAGCTAAAAGTCTTGTCATGTCGCAGCTCCAGCTCTTGGACGCGTCCCAGGCATGCTGATGCTGATGCCATTACCGGATTAGGTTGCTTTTTTAAAAATTCATTTTGTGAACTCATCAAGCTCATTTAACAGAAGCTTTGGTCGTCAGGTTCTATCATTGTCCTATCCCTCTAGGCTCAGCTAAAAGAAGTGGCAAGATACTGGACCCCTAGGGGTGTGTGTGTGTGTGTGTGTGTGTGTGAGTCAGAGGTATAATTGCACCTTGGGGCTGGGCAGGTAGATGGACTACCAGCTTACCAAATTGGGTGTTCTAGGGAGAAGAGCCCTACCTAACAGATCCCTGCCTAGCCCAAATAAAGGAGACTTCCCTCCTTAGAAGGAGAAAACATGTCTGGAAAATTGCAGCAAAGGGTAAAAGATTTCCAAGGAACGGCTAAGATTCAGCTATTAAAAGGTGGGAATAGCACAGTAGGAAAGATCTTGGAGAAGAGCGGGCAGGCAGTGAGAAGATGTAAACATGAGACTTTTGAAAAGAGCCAAATATGTTCCGAAAAGAAGGAAAGAGTCCATGAGCTTCGAGTTGTCTCCTGGATTCAATTTTCGTAACAAAATCTGTTTGTCCTTGAAATAAAGTCTGGTTGTCAGACCAGCCTAATCATCAGTTCTCCCTCAGGGTGGTGGTTGAAGATCTGGCAAAAATCTCTGAGAAACCAAACCAGTTTTTTATCCTGTCCTTCTGTAAAGTCCTGGAGTAGATTTCACCCTCCAACCAACCCCAAGTCTGTATAGTCCTATAGTCTACCTTTCATTATCTCCTGAAGCCCAGAAAAGGGACTGTGAAACTGTCCTCCTGGGTAGCTCTGGGCCAAAGCTGGAGACTGTAAATGTTGCCAGAGCCCCTTACCCCTGAGTCGGAAGCCAGGTGGCTCCTGGTATAGCTACTGGCAGTGAATGGGACTCAAACTTCCAGAGAGAGAGTTGTCCCCTAATGCAAACCAGTTCGCCTGGGGGCAAGAGAAATACCAGCAAAGTCTGTTTCTCTCTGCTGGAAGCTGCACTTGGATTCTGAACAAGGCTGCACAGGATAGTTTTTCTTTTGCCTTTCCCCGGTTGCCAGAGGGCACTTCCCGACCTCACTCTAGCAGATTTGCACACCCTTGCAGATTTCTGCAAGTCTTGGCCATTTGGATCCTAGGGAGGGTGCGGGGCAGGCAGGCGCCCCTGCAGTGTCTGAATTTCTTACATAAACACAGCGCATTGGGTGAGCAAGTGTCCCTGCAGCGACAGCTGGACTCTGGTCACCGCTTGTCTGCCCCAGCTCACTGAGCTGCAGACTCCCCCTCTTGCCTGAATGGAGCATTCCAAATTGGTTGTGAATGGAGGGCGGGGCTCACTTGCAGACTTTTTCAATGAATAACCAGACCCCATTGTGCAGCCTGTGGAAAAACAACCAACTCAAACAACACTGGGACTGTTAGAAATATGCTCGTGATTGGCAGCTTGGAGAGCCTCCAAAATTAGTTTCCTTTGGCTTCCCTGCTGCTCACTGTTCTCCAAGCCTGGACTTAATGGGGTTTAAGTTTTCTTTTAAGTGCTTTCTTTTAACCCTCAAGCTGCCAGGCTGAAGGCCTGAGTCTATGGAGCAGGGCTGCAGTAGATCGGCAAGGCCGTGAGTTCGCACCCCTTTGCTTTGGCTCCCATTTAAACTGTAGCGGTCTAAAGAGTACGATAATAGAGGGGAGGGTGGTGTAGTTTCCCCTGCAAAGAAGTGTTGAGACTTGATCTGAGGATATTATCCTTTTATCTCCTTCCCTGGGGTTGTGGCTTTAGCTCCCCATTGAAGATTCCCCACCTGCTCCTCCCTTCATGCCACAGCAGATATTTCTTGCTTAGACTTTACCACGAAGGTGACAGAGCTGTAATTTCTCTACTCCTTTGCCTTCTCTCACCTGTTTAATTTCTCATTTTGGTCAGTAAGTGTCATTTTTAAATGATGCTTCTTGAACTCTGCTCCCCAGCTATGGGAGAATCTCCCTGTGGCCACAACCCTTCCAGTGGGCTCTAATCAAATGCTTTGCCTCTCAAGATGATCATCTCAGGACATACCAAAAAGAACCTCAGCCTATGAGCAACCCCAAAACCAGAGTGACCTCCTTACACTGGAACCAGACCAGGTTCTGGGGGTACACACGCTTCAGCGCCATCCACCCTTTTCAATGTATTCTGGAATCTCCAGCTGGCTGACACCTCCAAAGGACTCTTGAGTGGAATACACAGTCCAGACTGTGTAATAAACATAAACAGGATCTTCAGTTAAAAAGCAAAACAAAACTTAATAGTGACGATATACTACAGTTTCCCCAGAACTGTGACGTGCTTTTCTTAGACCCTGTTCTCCATCCATACTACCACAATAAGGTCATTTGCACTTGTGTTTTGCTGGAAGGATTTTTCTTTTTTTTTTTTTTTCCTGAAATATTTCCCTTGCTGTCAATGTGTCCTGCAAGCTTGCCTTTTTTTCCCTATTTAAAAAATAAAAAACCCCAGCATAGGCAGCTTGTCCATTGTGAGGGAGTTTGAAACCTGTCAGGAGGTGACCCCAGATATCAGCTGAGCAGGAGGGTACAGATGGGGGGGCCCTTATGGACTTCAGCTTACATAAACACTTTTCAGCTGAGTGCCTGGAAATGCTTTGTAATGGCCTGAAAGAGCTCTTACCAGGGCCCTTTTATACTTCCTCACAGAGAAAGTAGAATAGAACTGGAAATGGGGGAGGGGGGGCGTCTCGCACACAGCTACTCACAGTGAGCACCAGAGCCTGGGGCCACCCCGTTTTCTAATCTGAATTTTAATAGAGAATAATTGATAGAGGTAACTGCAGTGTGCTGCAGGATAGCTGGGAGTCAGAGGTTTTCTGTGACCCCACCCCGCTCAGTTCCCTTTTCTTTCCTTCCCTGTTCGTCAGGGAATTTAATTTCTTGAGGCATGTGGGGAAAGCAGCGTAAGGTTTGGCCATATTCTGTGTATGAAGAATATTAAAACTCAGTCCCTGCTTCCCAACTTTCATTCCTATTTGAACAAGGGAAGAATTTTTCTTAAGGTACAAATGTCTCTGAAAGCAAAGAAGCTGCGTAGTGCGTTTCTTTCTGTCTGCCTCAGCCACAGCGCCCTGCCCTGCGCTCTCAGTGCCCTGCTGGGTGTGTTTTGCACGCCACCACCTTCTCTGTTCCGTTCGCTCCCCTCCTTTCTCCTCCCCATCTTCCATCAGGCCAGCCCCAGCCTCCTGAGTGGCAGGGAAGTCATTCCCCGCCAGGTCTCAGACTCTTGAGTTCTGTGAACCCTGGGGCTGACCGTGGGCCCGGGTGTTGGTACCATTTCTCATTTCCGGTTTGCTCTTTCCGATGCTCATCTTAACCACGCAGTCCTCTGTTGCGTGCAGACACTGAGCGGCTACTACCGCCGTGCTTTGCGGTGAGAGCCCACGTGCTGGGGACCAAGACGCACCTTCGGCGCCCTGACAGGCTTGCCGAGTGTCTGCTCGGAGGATCGGGGAGAGGCTGGGGACAGAAGGGAATGGTTCTGGAGGAGAAGCCGATTTCCTTAGGGATTGTTTTTTTTCTCCTGTCAGATTTTAAGGATGAATTTTAAATTCGAAGTTAAAGATTTCCGCAGGGCTTAAATGCTATTTCAAGTACTCTTAACATTTCACTTTATTGCCAGTTTAGCTGAGAATTGTATAAATTGGGAGTCTATTATGGAAGGGATGGTAAGGCTTCAGGTTTAATTCTGTGGGATTTTTTTCTGCCCTTTGAGGGAAAATGGCCAGTTTCCCCTTGTCCTAGTGTTGTGCACACCGCCTCGCGGTCTCATCTACTGTGGTTAAGTGAGGCCACCGCAGAAAAAGCCATGCATCTGGAGGAAAAGGGCTCTCCCTGGCCCTCTTTCATAGTCTTGGGGAAAAAAACCTATTATCTACTGTATTGATACATATTGAATATTCAAATTCTTTGAACAGTAAAATGGTTGAAATAAAGCTCAGATCCTCCCTTGGGTATCAAACTGGCCCATTAATTTTTACCCTGTTCCCTCTTCGGTATGAAAATAACTAAGATCCCAGGTGGTATATGGCTGAGGCCTGGAAGCCCCTGCCCGCGGCAGTTGAAGGAAGTGGTACGTTAGAAGCCAGCGAACCTGTTTTATTTTTATCTCGCTTTCCTTGGAGTCAGTGCCACACACACAAGCAAGCCTTCCTTGGCTTTGAAGTGCTTTGATTTCTCCATGGCTCCCAAGTTCTGAGATGTGGCATTCTTATTCACTCAGAAAACTCATTCTGCACGAAATACTCTTATGGAAGGAACTGCGTATCTATTGAGCTCTAGCTCAATCAAAGTTGGTCCTGTTCTTTTCTAAGCTCCTTTTCCTCTCTTAGTTTCTAAGTCAAGACCTCTGGGTTCCCATTTTTAGAATCTGAAGCAACAATCCTAAATTATTGGGATAAATGTACCCTTTGAAGAAAAAGAAAAGAGATTGTGAATCTAAGCAGTTTCAAGAAGAATGCCCAAGTGTGGAAAGAGGGGAAACTTGAAGTAGATAAAAAAATATTGCCTCTGACCCCACTGGCATTCCGTTTTCTTCCTTATTTAATTACACACTTTCTGTTTCGAAATTGCCATTTAAAAAGATACGATTTTGTACCAAGAATGAGGGGCAGCTATTCCATGGTAGACAATCATTCTTATCGACAGTTTCCTAATCAGGACATTATTGATTTAGCAGACATATCCAGTGGCCTTACTGCCATGATCACTTCTTGGGAAGAGGGGAAAGAGAGCATTTGATATAAAGAATTTCCTCTTTTAAGGGCTGGGAGTTTGGCTCAGTGCCTTAAGTGCCTGCCCTGGCAGGCGCGAGGTTGTGAGTTCAATCACCAGTGCCGCAAAAAAAAAAAAAAAAAAAAGAATTTCCTCTTTTAGCCAGGCTTAGAATGCAATCCTATGAAAATCACGTGTGTCATTACAGTTAGTACTGATAGAGGTAAAGAAAGGACAAAGCCAGTGTCCCCTAATCCACTTAGCAGTCAGGTATCCTAGTTGAGGGCCAGAGATGTGACTTACCACCTTTTCCACCCAGGCAAACTTGCCAGTGGACCATAAGTTACCCTGTGACTTTTATGTCCATCACCCTGAGCTCTTGCTTGGGTCCTCTTAGTCCTTGAAAAGTGGTAGTGATTTCCAGCGTCATGCAACAGAAGTTTCAAGCTTCAAGGACCCCTTTTCCTCTTCCTGCCCCTGCCCGCATTTACACCACTGGCTGTCTTTCAGACCTGTCCGCCATCCTGGACTTGGACCACTTTTCATTCTCTTTGGGAGGGGAGTAAAGCACTAGGGGAAACCTTGAACTTACCCTCCGCGTTTTCACTGGCCAACCCGAGTGGTGCCGACCCACCTGATGGGTTGCAGTTTTATGTCAGACAGTGTGACCTTCCAAGCTGACATCCATGAGCAGAATTTAGTTTTTCATATTCTGAGCTGATGATTTGATTGAGTGGTAACATGCTCCACTAGCTACCACTGTCGTTGCAAGAGGTTCTAAGGGGAGGAGAACAAAGAAATATCTTGCTGGATGTTACCAACATTGAGCAGAGCCCATTAGAAGCAAGCTTCCAAGTCACCTTCTTTTCCCCACCCCCCTGTGTTACATAAAGTCACTAGAAGGAATAAATGTTATAATTCAGATAATATTTTTTTTTTTTTTTTTGAGACAGGGTCTTGCCATGTAGTGCAGGCTGGCCTTGAATTTGCTTATGTAATTTGGGCTGACCTCAAACTCCCAGTGGTCTTCCTGCCTCAGTCTCTCCCCAGTGCTGGGCTTACAGGCATGCACTAGCCTGCCCAGCAGATGATGTGTTCTGTCACATCAGTTCCCCTTCCCAGAATGCCCCTGGGGAAATGGGAAGCACCCATGTTTTCTGTTTTGACCTCAGCCAGAAAGACTTTGCTCTGGGGTCTAATAAGAGCTATAGCTTGAGGCTGGTAAGCTAGAATTATAGTCCATGTACTTTTGAACCTTCAGAGCCAGGCATCTCACAGCCCACATTCTGGGGAGCAATAAGGGCATGAAAGAAACTAACACTGGCAGTGCACAAAGGAAACTTCAGAATGCCCCACTCGGGAACGAGGGTCCGCTCTGTGCACTTGTTGTCCAAGCACAGTTTTGCACAGAGCCAGCGTTTCCTCAGAGGAAGCGACGTCCTCCTAGACCCACTATGCTGTGGTCAGCTGGAGTCCACAGCAGAGATTTCGGGTTATCTGAGGTAAACAGGAAGGGGGAGAGAGGCTTACTGAGTATGGCCTCATGGTCTTAACCTTTTTGCAGTATCTGTTCTGTGGTCTAATTTTAAACCTAAGTGGAGGAAATTCTTTTAAGAACCTTAATTCCTGTGTCCTAGGAAAAATTCCACTGCCTGTCAGGTAGCCTCTTGGAAATACTTCAGTACCGCCCTCTACTACTGGTTTATACACTTCAGGATCAGTTAAGTTCTTTTCTAAGGTGTTCTACCTTTTCATTTCTCTCGTACTCAGGGCCCCACGTTTTCCATTTGTCAGTGTTGCAGGGTAATCTGCTCATGTTCCTGACAGCTGTGTGTTCCTGCCACCCCACTTAGGAATCAAGAGTGGGTCCTCTAGAGTTGCATTCTCCACGCTGTTTTTCTAACAAGGTGCCTGACATTTTTTAATAGTTTACCAACAGAATTCCAGAATGAATCCCAACTCCTTCCCCAAAGGTCCTGACCATTGACCTTAAACACCTGGTAGAAACTTACCTGCGTTTAGGGGCAAGAGAAATGTCCCTTCCGTCACTTTTGTCCCCAGTGTAACAAAACCCAGGTCTAATGGCATTTCTTATTTCACTGCATTATCATGAAGACCGCAAAAACTGGAATCTGTCTTAAGTTGGTCCTGTTCCTATACCAGCATAACCCAGTGTAAGTGCTGGGTCTGTCTTTTCTCATAGCCCATGTCTTGTTTATAAACTCCAAGGCTTTTTTTTTTTTTTTTTTTTGAGCCAGTTATATTACTTAAGTTGCTAAATCTTAAGTCCTGACAATAGAGAGTTTTTGTTGTCCACACACCAATTCCTGAAGCTTCTTCTGCTGACTGTAGGGTGGTTTTGTTTTTTTGTTTTTTTGTTTTTTCTCTCTGCATAGGAGAAATTTGATTCCTGGAGCCAAATGTTCCAGGAACTAGCTTTATCAGTTTCTGGTTTGGCTCTTCTGATGTTTATTGACCCAAACATGATATTGGTGATATAAGGAGGCCTTCTATTCTGTAATTATTCATTGATGATTTTTGTTACCTGTTAATCCTATACGCTGGGACCCTGACATTTACCACCGGACAGAAGTCAGTCCTCTGATCCTTGCTGAACAGCAGGGCAAGTAGGAAAAAATAACCTGGAGTTATCAACACCATAACTCCCAACATGATTAAGCATCAGTCTTAAATCCTGAGTACTATAGCTGTGCTAATCTTGAGGAGATGTTTTCCCATAGACACTGATACCAAATTCTAGCCCAGACCAGAATCCTGGCTTTCTTCAGGCAGAACTTTGCCCCACTCAAATGCAGCTGTTCTTGCAGTTTGAGATAACAAAATGAGCCTGCCCTGAAATGTCAGCCCCTGTGTGTGGTGCACCCACCTAGCTACTGGCCACACAAATAATTCTGCCCACTGTCAGGATGGTGATGGCTGCATTGTGCTCTTTTGGAAGCTAGGGATGAAATCTACCGAGTTGTCCAGCTGTTCTGATAATATCCCTGTACCTATTGTGCATATGTATTCACAAGGAGTCGAAATTCTCCATTTTTCCCCAAAAATGTTCATGGTCTTGGTTTTGTTTTTACTCATCATTAATATGTATATGGAATAACAGCTAGATATTCCTTTGGTTAATTGTTTTATACTTGTGTAATTGCTGTCTTTTAAACTCAGGCAGGGGAACTGCCGGTAGCAGGGAATGGTCAGTAGTGGCAGTCTGCCTTTTCCCCTCTCTTGGGTGTTTCCCTTGTCCTTTCTAAGTGGGCCAAGGCCAACAAAACACTTGAGAACCAGAGGCTTAGATGTTAGATTCTGACCAACATTTATCCTTGTGTAAATGTAGATTCCTGGGGTTGTATTATCCTTCCCATTTGGTAAGAAGCCAAGGGTGGCTTTCTTCATGGGTTTGAAGTTCTTAGCACTTCTCCTTTTGACATATTAGTCAAGTGTAAGATAAAGGATTTTTTTCTCAGAAAAGTTTTTTTTTTTCCATTTCTTAGAGGCAATGAGATATAATATCTTTTATTGATTTATTTTAAAAATAGATTGCTGTGTTTGCTTCCTCGCGCTCTCATAGCTTTTTCTTTCTAAACCATTTTGAAAGAAAGTTGCAGACTTTATGATATTTCATCCCAGGTGCTTTAACATGCATCTCCAGAGATTAAGACAGTCTTTTCCATAGCCTAAAAAAAAAGAAACTTTTATTCAGTAATAATCAGGATTCTTCACTTATCCCTGAATATCTGTATAGTTGGGGTTCATATTATTTTTGATCTAGATTGAATTAAGAATTACACATTTAATTTCTCTTTGTGCCTCTTTTATCTTTAATCTATGATACTCTTCCTACTTCCTTCCCCTATAACACTGACTTGTTTTTGAAGAGTGTTGGCTTTTAAGGGTATATTTAAAAAGCGTTTATAAAAATGCAAACAATCTAGAGAAACACTGATCTTAAACCTGGAAATCTTCTATATCATTGGTTCTCTCACTCGTCAGATCCATGTTACTGTGTTTTCCCTTAGAAGGACAGAGCAAGTCAGAGGTTCATAAGTGTTGTCTGAAATAATTTGTACCTCTGAGGAGAGAAGTTTTGAGGGGGGACTCGTTAAAAGATTTTACCTCAAACAAATGTTTTAGCTTGGTCTGATAGTTGATTTTACTATTTATAGAGGACTTTTTCCAAATATTAATTTGGAGACTTGATGCTTACCAAGGTAGAATGGGTTCAGTATTAAAATGGTACATTCTCCTGTACCTCCTCCAGTTCCGCTTTTAGAACTTGTGCTCCCTAACTAAAATTGATAACGTTTTTTATTTTTGGAAACGGTTGCCAGGCAGGATCAATGTTAACCATTCAGGCAAGTTTGAGCGTGCCTCTTGTTGGGTTTGGAAATCTTAGTCATCTCCTTTTCCAGAGAGTCTTTTTTAAATGCCAGAACCTTTCCAGTTACCTTATCTCCTTGGGAACCTCCTTGTTCCCAGAAGCAGGGAATTGCCGGCTGCCCTTACCATTCTCTCGTCCTGCGGTGGCAAAGAGCAAGAATGTGGTTTATAATATATTTCATGCCTGGAATGACTTTCTAATCCACTCAGGCCTGAAATAGAGAAATATTCCTGACCCCTTCTGGTAATATGGTAGAATTTAAAAATTGGGTTCTCTTTTTTTTTCCTTCTAATTAGCTATATGAGCTTTGTCTCAAAATTTGTCCAAAAAAAAAAAAAAAAAAACATGGCCAGGGTCAGAAAAGGTAAGAGTAGGTTTCAAAGTAGACTTCTGGCTTTGTTGGGCTTTTTAAACCACAGACCCCAGAAAATGCTCCCTTTAGTGACTAAAGTCTGGTCCTCGTTGGCGGTAGATGAAGGCAAGATAAGGTGAATCATGGGAGGAAGAGACCACGCCTGCTCTTCCCTGGCTGACCCTTCAGTCTTGTTCAGCTAGTTGGTTTTTTAAATTTATATTGACAAGTCTGTCAGCTTAATATTCTTTCTTCTGCCTTCTTTCCTCCTGTTCTACTCACTTGCCACCGCCAAGCAGGTAGTATGGTCAGATGTCTCAGACTTCCGCACCCTGCCTCCCACCCCCATTTCTTGAACTAAACAGCACACAGTTCGTCCTCCAGAGTGACAGGAAGTGGAATGGTGGTGGTCTAGAAAGGAGCAGTGACCCAAAGCTGGTGGACAAGAAAGTATTAAGTATAGGATTAGGCTTTCATCATAGGCTTATGGCTGTGGAATCCTCAGGAGTATCTGGCCATGACTGTTCTGGAACATTCCACATCACGTTTGTTCAGAAGTGCTACAGGAGGCTGTGGATCAGAGGCCAACCACCTGAGACCTAGCCTCGTGGGCATGCCATTCAGAAGCAGGTGTTGGTCTTTCAGTCAACTTCAGTCATGAGACACAGCTCTCCATGTGAAGGAAGAGGACTGTGGCCTTTGAGGGTCGCCACATAGGGCCCCTCACCCAGGCCCAGGTCTGCACAGCTGACTTGGGAAAGATGAGTCCCTCCCACATGAGGGTAACAAAACTGAAGAAGGGAGAAGGAAAAACCCTAAAAAAATCCTAATTGGTGACAATGCCTGTATGTGCGGCAGGGGTGTAAGGATGCAGATTAGTTCTCTTCCCTCAGACCACAGCATAACTGATTGGCAATTTCTTTAAACTCCATGGTTACATGAATATTTTATGTATTCATCGCAAATCCTGTGGCAAATTGAAACTTTGATGATTTTTAAACACCAAAGGAAAGCCTTGTCAAATCAAAGTGGTTTATCTTATTTATTTATTCATTCATTTGTTTGTGTATTTATAAGGTAGTACTGGGAGTTAAACCTTGGGCCTTTACACTAAGTTACATCCCCAGCCCTTTTATTTTATTTTATTTTATTTTATTTACTTTGAGATATGGGCTCACTAACTTTGCCTAATGAGACTCAAATTTTCAAGTCCTTCTGTGTCAGCCTCCCAATGCTGGGATTATAGCTATGTGCTTCTGCACCCAGCTTGGTTTTGTCATTTTTTTAAAAATTCCTTTGGAATAGAGCTGTCATTTATTGTAACATTTATGTGAAATGTTTCCCCTTGTTTTGGTGCATGTGCTATAATGGTCAACTTCACAGCCCGCCCCAGTGTGGGGTAGCTGCCTGGGACACAGTCCACAGACCTGGATCTGGGGCATGAAACAGATTTTGTGAGCAGAGAGAGTTTCTGTTTCTATTGAATAGGCCAGTGTGTCTATTCTTTTCTGTTTGAAAACAATTGGATTATTTCTTTGGAAGATTATTTCTATACCATCACAAAAGATTTTCTAAAATCTGAGAAATGTTAGTATTAATTCAGTAGTGCTGTTTGACCGGGGCAGGGCTGCTTTTCCTTTCAAATTTAGAAACTTCATTGAAGTAGCACATGGAAATCAAGGGTACAGCTCCTACATGAATTTCCACAAATGGCATAAGCATTTAGATGAGGGTACAGTTTCTTAGATGGGGACCCAAGAAGTCTCTAGGTACCTCCTTAACAGGTACTACCTCACTGACAGTAAACTCCATCCCAGCTTTACACACCATAGATTAGTTTTTTGGGGGGTTTGTTTTGTTTTGTTGTCTTTTAGAGATGGGGTCTTGCTATGCTGTTCAGGCTGGCCTTGAGCTCGCTTTGTAGTCCAGGCTGGTCTTGAACCGGCAATGATCCTCCTACCTCAGCCTCCGAGTGCTGGGATTACCAGCATGTGGCATCACACCTGGCTCATAGATTAGTTTTGTCTGTTTTTTAACCTTCTACAAATGCTTCATATGGTGTGTACTTTTTTTTATTTTTTTATATTTTTTTGGTACAGGGGGATGAAATTCACAACCTCACACCTGCCAGGCAGGCCCTTATGCCACTGAGCTAAATCCCCAGCCCTATTTTTTGAGACAGGGTCTCACTATGCAGTTCAGGCTGGCCTTGAACTCACTTTGTAGCCCAGGCTGGTCTTGAACTCACAACGATCCTCCTGCCTCAGCCTCTTGAGTGTTTTGATTAAAGGCATGCGCCACCACATCCGGCTTTACAGTGTGTACTTTTGTGTCTGCCTTTTGCCTAGCATGTTTGTGAGATTCATCCATGTTGTTAAATGTGAGTTCGTCATCCTTCTGTGTATTGCCAAGATTTTGTTTGGGGTGACCTAATCTTTTGTAGTTTTCAGCGTAGGCATCTTACATATCTTTTAGTAGATGAGTTTTTAAGTAATTGATATTGTTAATATATTTTGTAAATTTTACCTCGTTTTAGTCACTAGATGTAGAGATAGTTCTTTCTATATATTGACCTTGTATCCAGTGACTTTGTCAAATTAGCCTGTTGGTTCTTGCACTTCGTGAATACTGTGCTTTATATTTTCCAAGACCCTACCAGACTATCTATGAGTAACTGTTCCTTGCATTTGTTTTTCTTACCTTATTGGACTGGTTAGGATTAGGCCAGTGTCAAATTTTTTAAAATCTCCCGAGAAGTTCCCTAGTCTTAATATGAAAAGCAACTATAAAGTAACGTTGGTCAATACCTAAATGGAAAACGGTGTTACGGTAGCCTGCAAAGCAGTCTGCTATACCTTGTAGTGCATACGTGCAAATTTGGAATTAATTAAATCTTACAGGTAATCGCCCCTGGCTTTGCTACTCCTGACAGGCAGAGGCGTTCGCGTGCATTCGTGCACAGATCTTAGCAGAACTCTTCCAGTTAAGTATGGCTACAGACAGCTCACTCACAGTGGTAAGGAAGGGTTATTGGGAAGAAAAGTTAGGGAAAGGCCAGATTTCTGGGGTGAGGGGTGGTATCCAGCCAACACTCTGGATTGTGGCGGGGTAGCCACTGCCTATAGAAGATACCAGGTCTTCCCTAACGCTTGCAGCTGTCTACCTGAATGGCAAGCATTGATCAGCTGGAGTAGAGAAGAGAGAGGAAGACCGTTTAGGTGTCACACTAGAACAGGAGGCAAGGGTAAGAGGAGAAAGAGGAGTCAGAGGAGTTTGCTGCTGCTGGTAGGGGTGAAGGAGGACCCTCGACGTCTTGGTGTCCTAAAGATAGAGGAAAGTGTCTGTTCCTGAGTGGACGTAAGTGTCTGAGGTACAGTACATCCCAGCGGAGACTGCAGGGTAAACATGAGAATACAGCCCCTGTGAGTTGGCCAAAAAAAAAAAAAAAAAAAAAATCCCTCCAGTCTTCTGGCTTGTTTTCCGTCTTCTCTTTCCCTGTTTCTCTAATCCCTTTTTGATCCAGTCTTTTTTCTGCGATGCCCTCTGGGAAGCACTATGAGAGTAACCGAGCACTGCTTGGGTAGAAATCCCTGCTGCTTCCAGGCTGTGAGACTGTACAGACCACTGTGAGCCTTGCTTTTCTTGTCTATAAGTGAAGACGGTGGAAGTTATTTCCCCATTGGGGTGGGGAGATTGAATAAAGCGTGTGTTAGCTTTTTGTCACTGTGATAAAATACATGGTGGGGAGGGAACAACCCTAAAATGGAAGAAAGATTTATTTTGGCTCATGATTTCAGTCTGTTGCGTTCAGACCCGTGTTGAGGCAGAAGCATCTCATGGTCGAAGGGCAAGGTGGAGAGGCTATCTCGCCTCATGCATGGCCCCTGGGAAGCAGAGGGATGAGAGCCAGAGAGAGCAGAAGGGGCTAGGGACAAGATAGACGCTGCAAGAGCGCGCTTCCAGCCCCTGTTTCCTCCACTGGGCCTTTCCTCCTGATAGCCCAACCATTGTGATCCATCACCTCTCTGGGCTCATCTCTGAGGATCAGTCAATCCCCAGTGAGTTTGGGGGGACACTTCCTATTTAAATCATAACTGTATGTAAGGGCAACTTGGCACCCAGTGAATCACCTCCTTTGTAGAGCTGTTGTTCTCTTCCACTTTTACTTCCTTTCTGAGTGCTCTCAACTGGCTTTTTTGTTTTGTTTTTTGTTTTTTGCCTTTCAAGACAAGATCTCGCTGTACAGTTCAGGCTGGCCTTGAGCTCACTTTGTAGCCCAGGCTGGCCTCGAATTTGCAATGATCCTCCTGCCTCAGCCTCCCTAGTTAGTGCTGGGATTTCAGGTGTGCACCACCACGCCCAGCTAGCAACTGGTTTTAGTGTGGTATTTTTGTTAAATAGGTTGATGTCTTCTAATCGTAATGTGCAGAGTGGGTGAGAGTAGGACATCTCCCTTTTCTGTCAGTGTGGTAGAAGATTGCCGAAGTGACAGTGGGGAGTCGTTGTCTGCTCCTCCTTATAGATAGCAGGCAATTCTTCAACTTCTTTGGGCCTCAGGGTTCTTAGCTGTAAGTGTGAAGGTTTGAATTAAATGTGCCGAGGCCTCAGTGTATCTCTTAACTGCTTTATAAGAAGATGTAAAAAATCAAATGTCTCACTAAATTATGCATGCAGTGAAGAAGGGACCTTGTCTGTTGCTTACCATCATCTCCCCAGCACCTTCAGGTCACTTGGTCATAGAAGATACTCCAGGGGGCTGGGGATTTAGCTCAGCAGACAAATGGGAGGCCCTGGGTTTGTGCCTTGGGAATGAAGTTTAAAAAAAAACAAAAACAGAATACTCAAGACAAGGGAGAGGAAGGAAAAGCAAATCTTTTTTTTTTTTTTTTTTTTTTTTGTGGCACCGGGGATTGAATTCACAACCTCGCGCCTGTCAGGGCAGGCACTTAAGGCACTGAGCCAAACTCCCGGCCCTGGTTTTTTTGAGGCAGGGTCGCACTGTGTAGCTCAGGCCGGTCTTGCGCTCGCGTTGTAGCCCAAGCCGGCCTCGAACTCACAACGCTCCGCCTACCTCAGCCTCCCGAGTGCTGGGAGGAAAAGCAAATCTTTATGACAAAGGTGGCCTATTATCATCAGGAACTATTATCAGGGGCCCATCTTCTGTAACTGAGCTTAAATGCAAAGACTCCAATTACCGATGTTTATCAACCCAATGGTCAACATTGTAAGGGTTTCTTTTCAAACTTCCTCAAGAGTTCCTGATCCCTTCTCAGTTCCAACTCATTGCCGTCTCTTACATTCCTAGGCCTCTGTCATCATTCCGTAAGTCGGCTGTGCAAAGGTTCTCTATTTTTGAAAGCACGGGGTATAATTATGCAACATCATAGCACCATCTGCAAGGTGCTGTGCCATTTTCTTTATTTCTAAGGCAGCATCGCATACCTCACTTTACAAATGAGGAAACAGACTGAAAGCCAGGAGCACGCCATGAGCTTCTGAGCTCCTGCTTTAAATACACCACTCTCCCTGGCTGACATTAAGCATAGTTAGGGTCCCTCCCATGTCCTCTAGCACAGCAGAATTTGGGGGTGCTCAACCTCTTCCTGTGCTCCTGTAATGGCTGTCAGGGTAGATCAGTGAAGCTTTTCCCTTCTTGCTCCTACCAAGTCCCATTCTTTTCTCCCTTTAAAATAGTTGTTGCTTGGGAAAAATACTATCTGTGACTACTGTTGTGCCTAGCCTTACTGGGTGGGTGAGGTTTCTACCTTCAAGGTTAAGAACCAGTTGGAGCCAGGCATAGTGGTGCACTACTTAGGAGGCTGAGGCAGAAGGATTGCTGAGTTAGAGACCAGTCTGGACTATATAGTGAGACCCTGTCTCAAAAAAACACAAAGAAGAACCATTTGGAAATACAATCCACTCATTCACATATCCGGTATTTCTTGAGCACACCTTTATTATGTCAAACATAAGGCCCCATATCGAAGAACTTACTGTATAACGGAAAACTCAGGTTTTATAGTGCACACCCAGAGTTTTGTCCTAATTTGAATAAATAAAGATACCAGAATTTGCTGCCACTTTAGATTCCATTTTGAAATGGTTATATGCTGCTTCTGAAATCATTATAAAATTTTTCTTTCTGAGCAGCATGGTTAGTTACTCTAGTTTTAGGCAGAACTGGAAGCTTGTATAATAATAATGTGAAAATGTCAACACATCTCTAAAACCTGAAGTAATAAAATTGAATAGTACCATAATCATTTCCTTTCTAGACTTAAAGCAGTGAGTATAATTATTTTTAAAGCAAGCAAAGTCAACTCTTCAAGGACATGAAGCTCTTGTTTATATGGGGACATCATTACGTTCCCTTATTATTTTGCCAGAACTTTTATGGCAGAA
>RJWM01026606.1:0-27853 GCA_004363535.1 Dasyprocta punctata
GTCAGGGATGAGTTTTGAGAGGAAACTAGGCTGTCCTGGGTGTTCATACTTTGTAGCCTCAATTCTTTGACTTCACCTGCCACTGGAGGACAACGCCCCACTAGCTTTAAAGGCCATCTCACATCTGTCACTGGCACCCCAGGGGAGTTCTGTCAGCCATCTGGGGGTTCACCTGGTTTTAGGTCCTGTAGGTACCACCCAGTTCTTCTCTCTACCCTTACACATTGCTGCTACTGAATTCTTTCTTTTTTTGGTACCAGGGATCAAACTCATGACCTTGCACTTGCCAGGCAGGTGCTTTGAGTTCTTTCTTACTGTCTGAGGAATGCATCTTTGGAGACAAATATGGTGCACCATGTAAAGGGGCAGAAATAGTATACAATTGAATAATTGTAAGTAATTCAGCAGGGGAGATTTCTTGTATTCCTCACCTATGTTTTTACTTCTGTGATCTTTAAAATACTCACTGCACTTGTATTTGGATAGTGGTTGTGATCTAACAATTTTGTAAGTGTATGCTGTCCATTTGAAAGCTGGTTATTGATCTTTTGATGCAATGAAGCAATTCTCCATTGTCATAGCACCAGTAATAAGCAGAAATACACTAAATCCTTTTCCCAGAGTTTGACTTTCTACCCCTCTTGTGTAGCCTGTTTTTCCCCCGCAATGGAAATTGTGTTTCTTAGATTTGGCCTTGTAGGACTGTAACATTCAGGATTTACTCCTTTGAATTGTGCTTTTTGGAGTTTTAGACATTAGGGATTTTGATCTTTCAGGATTTCAACCTTTGGGATTATGGCATTTGGGATTGTGTCTTTCTGGATTACTGTTCTAACCCTCTGGAGAGTAGATGGGTTGACTTCTTACTTCGACAGTAGTCCTTTTTTTTTTTTATTTAATTTGGAGGGATCATCTTTTCCTTCTGACCAGTCAGCTTTAGGAGGAATGTTCTGGAGCAGGGAGAAAGGACAGTCCCTCCACCAAGGAGCAGCTGCTCCCATCCTGTTGGTGAATGGAAGTGGAGGAGAGAGTTCTAGTGCTACATCCTCAGCCCTAGTGAGGAGGTAACACACCATGTGGATGATGATGCTGTGGGGTGAATAAGGGGAGCAGGAGGAACAAGGAGGAAAAGACATCTGAGGGCCATCTTCTCTGGTAGCTGGTTTTGTCTAGAGTTGACCTTAGTTTTGTCTGTCCAGAGTGGTGAGATAGCCATCAGGATCAGTGATAAAGGTATCCTCCTGGATCCCACTGGTCCTATTCTTGCATGGGGGAAAGAGAAACATTGATTCTAATGGGAAAATTGCTCACTATAAGACAATCATAATTTTAGCTTTGAACTACAAGAGGAGATAATTTTCCCAACATCTTTGAAAATCCTTCTTTCTCTTTTTCTCAGGTTGCTTCAGGGAGCTGTTCCTCACAGGAGACTCAATACACTTCTTGAGAACAAGGATAGTTTCCTACTTACATAAATGTCTTCATAAATACTTGCTGATTGATTGATTGATTATGTCTACATTACCCATCAAATCATATCTACCCAAGATATGTAAACAACCTGCCTTATGACATAATTCCTACATGTCATACTGAATACAAACCAGAAGAAAATGAAGCAACAGAATAGCAAATGTTACACAGACATGCTTGTTTTACAGCACTGCCTGGTTTAGAACTGATTGCAGAAATATGCAGGGACTAATGTACTTCATATGAATAACCATTAGACTCTGTGTTCACAAGTAAATAGAAATTACTTTCTGCAGGGAAGAAAGGGTGGCAGCAAGGAGTGGGGAGGGGGAAGAAGGAATGCCTGGAATTATTGGAAGAACATCTGGTTCAATTAAAAGATAAAACCTAAAATGAAAGCCTGGATGTCCAGTTTATATTGATGATAGTTTCATAAGAGCTGATATTTTGTCCTTTTCACTAGTGCAATCCTAGTACCACAGCAGACGCATGATAAGTATCTGTTGAATGAATGAATGAATTCATGAAACTACAGAAAAAAATCCCTGTCTGTGAAAAAGAATTAGACTTATGGTTTTTCAAAATCAAAGGATTTTGTTTCAGATGTTGAATTCTCTGTTCAAATGGAATCTTTCTGAACAGAGATTAAAAACAGAGTGACACTGATGCAAATGGTAAGTCCAGTGATATCATTCTATCATCTTTACTAACCACTTTTTCCTAGTACAGAAATTATAAGTCTTTGGAGGTAGAGAGAGACACCCCTGATCTGGTGTGCATAGGAAGTGTTCTAGGTAATTCTGATGCAGAGGCAGGTCTGGAAACCACAATTTCAGGGACCCACTGAGCTCAGGACTAGCTTCTCTAGGGGGACAGAGAGTGTTCATTTTGAGACCTTCACAACTGGTGGTCAGTGTTCACCTTAGACTTCAGCCCTGCTTTCCCTACCTGTGTTACTGCAATTGCACCTTTGTGGTCTTCTAAGTTGGTCTCAGAGTGAGTTGTGGCTTATAGGAATTGTCAGAGCTATAATAGATGCTCAGTGAATGTCTCTTAACTTAGTATAGTTTCCCCAGAAAATTTGGGGATAGGATAGACAAGAGACTGTTTTGTTTTCTTAATCTGTGACCAAACTTTCCCTTTTTGCAGTACCTGCCTCTCATTTTTCTTCATGGCATTCCAGTGGATGGAAGAGGACAGATATTTTCATTCTTATTCTGTAGATGAGGAAGTCGAGGACTTGAAATATTTATTCACTTGCCTCTTGTTGAATAGACAATTTAAAGCAAGCCTAGGACTGGCTTCCATGGACATTGTTACACCCCATATCTATATGTCTCCCCAAAACCTCCTGTAGTCATACATGGGGCTTATTGGAGGTGGCTAGATCTAAGGTGTGTGATGCTGGGATCAAGGATGTGATGCTGAGATTGATCACTAGTGCTAGGAATAACATGTGAGTGCTGCACACCCTAAGGTTAGCGTGGATAAGATATAAAGGACTGTGTTTGTTGCTGGCTGCTTGTCACTTGATGGCTTGGTGCCTTCTGCCTGCCACAAACTGTTTTTTCTCTGCAATGCAACTCTGCCATTCCACCCTGCCTTGGAGCCAGCCGATTATAAACTGAAACCTCTACAAACTGTGAGCTGAAATAAACCTTTCCTCCTTTAACTTTGGGTGTTGGGTATTTTGTTTCAGCAATGAGAAATGTAACTAAAACAGACATGTTTACAATCATTGGTTCTCCTTAACCAAAAAAAGAGAGATCTTTTCTCAGGAGAGTCCATTGCAATAAACCCTTATATAAAAGTGTTCTATCTAGCAGAGGACTGGTAATATATGATTACCATATAACCTCTTGATTTTGTTGAGCAACAAACACAATCTTATGCTTTCTTTGAAAGATTATAATTTTTACCATCAGCTAATGTTATCTTATACACTTTAGGTACCTTGTCCCTTTTCAAAACGCTACTTGGAATCTTCCACATTGGCGGTATTTAAACAGTGCATTTCCCATTCATTTCCATCAAGCTGGCTCTCTGAAGAAGATTCTAATAAGCTTCCCTTGTAACTAAACTGTGCAATTTTCTCCCCAGGATCTATTAAAGAATGGACCTCCCCTGAAAGGTACAACATTTAATGTATTAGCTTACACCATGGTTCAGACTTTTCTAGATAACCTCAGAAGGGCATCAGTTCCTCATTGTTTAATGATTGTCACGGGAGTGTGCATGTTATGACCCAAACCATGAAAGGAGTCCCTCTGGAACTCATCCCAGATTAGGGTCCATATATTATAAGAATGTGTTTATTTATGGACAACGATTATGTTAAGATTTCTGTAGAATTTCTAATCATTGCCTCCCTCTCAAGCATCTCTCCTCAATCTGAGCATAATTTCTTTCGTTAGGATCAGGATGTGTGATGCATAGCTAATGGGCTTCCCACTGCCATCTGGCAGGCTGTGTGAGTTCACAGCTCACATTACAGCAGACGCAAGACCACAAGCCAAATTTAAAGTAAAAGTGGTCTTCCGAGCAGTAGTACCTGTTGAGAGTGAACTATTAGGTAGCCACATACATTCTTTCTGATGGAATTGCCACTTTTAAGAGTTAGTAAATGTTTGTAGCTTATCACATAGGGCTTTTTACTTGTATTGACAAATGTAAATCTTAATTTCCAAATTGTTTAGTTACTAAAGAAAAGTTTACTTATTTATAGCATTTCAAAGTTTTGTTTGAATTACTCTTTTATTACAAATTTTATAATACAATTTAATAGTATTAGGGTAACAGATTCTGCAAACTTATCAATTCATAAGAAGATGCTCATGTATAGTAACTGAAATTCAAATTTTTGCACATGTTTGTTAATTATAGGAAAATATCTTAACTGACCTGTTTGAAACTATTATTCTTGCATTATTTCTTCACCTCATGATAGGTCACAAAAATGCTTCTAAGTAATACTGGAGCATATGAGGACACTGGCAGCCACAATTACTTCAGGATAATTTATGATCTGAGTAATTCTTCTGTGAAATATTTTTTCCCCTAACAAGTGCTCACTGCCACGTCTTTTGCAATGATCCCATTCCCAGGTTGGAAATTTTCTTAGCATCATATTCACATATGTAAGTCCATAATATACTGTATTACTTATTTTTGTGAATGTAAGTCACAGAAGCCAAGTGGAATTTTCTTTAGAGTAGCAAGTCTATTTCATTGCTTTTAAAATTTGCACTAAATTTCTTTTCAATATTTCTGAGATACGATATGTCTAGCAATTGGTAGCACATCACAGCTTAATTGCAACTGAATTTTACATAAACGACATATGTAACATAACATCTTTTAATTAATGATGTCCTAAACTTGATCAGATAGAGTAAGTTGCAGAGGGGATGGAATATGACTGGGTATCTTTTGCACTAAAAGTTCAAACACTGCTAAAACTCTGTTTCTGACTGTGACTTCCGTCATTTGGGTTGGCTTTATTTCCTTTTCATTGAAGACTGCCTCCCTCTAAGTGGCAAGAGTCAGGCCTACGAATAGCTCTTTGTTTTGTATTTTGTGGGTTCCAGTACTGAATCACAACAATAATACTGCTGAAGAAAGTCATCATCTTAAGTTGAGTTAGGTATCCACTTCTAGATCAGTGTGATTGTATTTGGCCAGGAAAATGTAGTCATGTGAGTACTATGAAGAACATAAATGGGGGCTGTGTGTACAGCTCAGTAACAGAATACTTGCCTTAATGTGTAAAGCCTTGGGTTTAATCCACAACATGGAGAGCAGGAGATAAATGACAAAGCCAAGTCCTATAATAGTGATATTAATGAGAGTGATAGTGGTGGGGTGTCCTTCTCCAAAGCAGTAAGATCAATAATGCTGGGTAAGCAATGCTATTGTTGCCCTCCACTGTCATATCTATATTAACATGTGACCACCTATCTTTTTTGATATGCCTAAAATATGTTTAAACTTCAGGACAAGTTACAAGAGGGCTAATTCAGGAAAAGTAAAGATGTTTTGAGGAAAAAAATATATACTTACTTGCAGGAGAATCTGCCTTTTGTGTAGTACTCAGGATGATTCACTCCACATTCTTCTAGGTTAATCTCAGAGGCTAGAAAATCAAGTACATTCTTTAGACTCTTTTGTAAGTAGATTTCCACTAGAAACTTGGAATGCAAAGTAAACCATATGAGCTAACAACCCATGGGGAGATAGGGCCTTGGGGTGGAGGTAACCAGCCTCCTGAGCCAACTGTGATGGTGGCATAGTTGTCTGGTGCCCAGAGGCTACAGTAGAAGCTCAGAGATTTCCTGGTGTTAGACAGGTTTCTCTGTGGGTGGGTGTTTTTCCTAGTGGCATTGTACCTGGCTGTGTGGCAATGAAACTTAACTTGGATCCCTTAGAAATTCTGTAAGTTTGGATAGCAGTGATAAACCCATTTCTGTTGAAACTAGCTTGAATGAATTCTCCTGTGTGCAACTCAGATCCCTAACCGGCACTCTCTGGTAGCAAGAACAGTAGAGCTCATTTACTCATGAAAAGCATCTTCATCTTTTTGAAATGTGAAGCACTGAATCATTTGGACAAGTTAGCTTTCTAATTTTTATCTTTGATGCCTAATTTAGAGCTAATACAATAAGTTCACTTGCATTATTTCATGAGAGATTGACAAATTTGGATATTTCTCTATTATAGGTAGAGATGTGGGGGAGAATCCAATATATTATACTAATCCATGACTTTGGTCAAGTTATTTGACTTCTCTATTCTTTGGTTTCTAAATATGTAAAACGGAGGTGAAATATTTAGTATAAAAGACTGTTTAAAGGATTAGACAAATCAATCCATGCAGAAAGTTTATGAAGTTGCCTCAGACACAGTAAACTTAATCAGCATTTGATATCATTATCATTAACTTTGCTATGGGTATAATTTGGTATCTCTTCTTTGGAGAACAATTTGGAAATATCTACCAAAATGTCTATGGTTTGGTTCATCAATCATACTTTGTATCTAAACTACAGAAATGCACTTGCTGAAATGTACATTAGTAGATAAATAGTCTCAAAGATTATGTCACTATATTAGTCACTTTCTCAGTACTGGCACAAAGCACCTGACACTTGCAACTTAAAAGAAGTGAAGCTTATGTATCTCACAGTTTCAGTAGATACAGTTCATGGTCAGATGACTCCATGGCAGAAACAGCATGGCAGAGAAAAAGCTGTTCACTGCATGGCAACCACAAAGCAAAGAGAATAGGAAGGAACTGGGGTTAAGAAGACACCCTTCCAAGTCACACCCCCAGTGATGCCCCTGCCTGTCAGGTCCCACCTCAGAATGTGAGATTATGGGGAGGACATTTTAGATCTAAGAAATAACTTTCTGCCCTTGGCCCCCAAAATGCTCATGTCAATGCTATTTGCAAAATGCATTTGGTCCATTTCTAAGAGTCACCAAAACCTTACTAGTTCCACCATTGCTGATAAGTTATAGTCCAAAGTCTCTCTTGAGACTCAAGGAAAACTCTTAGCTATAAGCCCCCATCAAAATAAAAAAGAAAATTAAACACTTCCAACATAAAATGGCACAGAGTAATTTTTATTCCACAAGAGAGAAATAAGAGAATAGAAATCAGGTCAAACCAAGACTGAAAGAAATCCTGCAGGGAAAACTTTTTATCCTGTAGCTGTACGATCAGCACCCAGGCCAAGTTATTGGGAGAAGTGAACTTCAAGGGCTTGGCCAGCCCCACCCCTATGTCATTGCCAGTTTCAGTCCACATGGCCTCTCTCTTGGGCTGGTTCTCCTCACTGTCTGCAACTTTCCTCAGCACGTGTTCTATGGTCTTGGCATCTCTAATTTCCTGAGGTCTCCAGTGCACTGTTAGCTTCATTCTTACAGCTTCACATTGCCATCTTGGAGCACACTGTCAGGCTGTTTTCTGAAATCTGGGTGGAAGATTCTGAGACCCTATGAGCCTTGCATTCTTCATGTTTGAAAAACCAGCAGCAATGGGTGATGCCAATGTATGCTGCTACCTATAGCAGTAGCTGAGCCTGCTTGGAACAGAGCTTCATCAACCTCTGAATGGCTGGTTGAGCACTGTGAAATGAGTCCTGGAACTCCAATTCCTTATATGACCCTTCTGGAGCAGAAAACCCTGGGGCTTTCTTCTCAAAGCAAAAAATTTTCAAATGAGGTTACATTTACACTTTTGTACACTTGAGCCTGTGAATGGTAGGGTCTGATCAATTTCTGGGATGCCCTCAAGTCATTTTTCTTATAGTTCTGATGCAATATACTTGGTTTCCTATGCTAATATTTTCAGCAGTCATGCTCTCCTTTGCTGTAACTTTTCAAGGGCTTCCTCTCTGGCAAAACTGCTAACTTTCCAAATCATTTTGCTCTGCTGTTTGCTACTGATTTTCAATGTAGATTGACTAAAAGCAGTCAGCAGTACTCATTCCATAACATGAACTTTGAGTTGTCCTGCAGTTTTCTCCACTAAATCAAATAGTTTTCCACCTTTAAATTTAGCTTCACACAAAGTCTTAGGACATGGGCAAAAGATACAAAAATTCTCTACCAGAATGAAACCTGCATGGTCTCTAGTCCAGTTTCCAGTAGAGTCCTTATTCCCATCTGAAATTTCATAAACTTTGCCTTTATTGTCCATATTCCTATTGGCATTCTGGTCTTCTCAGTTGTGACCATCAAGTTTAGCTCACAACATCCTAGGGCTTCTCTTGCCAGCATCTCCAAACCTTTCCAAACTCCACAAACATGTTTTAAACCACATGACCAGGTACATTCACAGCAATGATCTCTCTGTATTAGTCAGCTTTAGTCTTGTTGGGGCAAAATACCCAACATGGCAACTTAAAGGTGGCTTACATTTCAGTGCATTGAGTCTATGATTGATGAGCTTTAAGGCAGAAACAGCATGGTGGAAGAACCTGGCAAGAAAAGTAGCTCACATCATGGTAACCAGGAAGCAGAGAGAAGGTAGGTTCCAGAGAAAAAGATGTGAACTCCAAAGGCATGTCCCCAGTGACAAACCTCTTCCAACTAGTCCCTATCTCTGAATGAAAGACTTTTGGTGGGGGTATTTTAATATAAACCATAGCAATTATATATTAGAATACTGTGACAGCCAATAAAAAATAATGTAAGTCCTTATGTTCCGCCATGAAAAAAATCACCCATGTACGGTTCATTTATTCAACAAGTATTTATGGTGGTCTTACTTAGTCTTCACTGTTGTGAGTGCTGCAAGTTAAAACTACATTATACAATAGTCCATGTAGTATAATGGAGGAGTGCTAAGCAACGTTCTGTACCTGTGCACAACTGTGTACCAGGCTATGGTCTCTTCTGCCCAGGTCTCCTCTGCCCAGGCAAATTTTCTTAGTCTATCTAAGATGGATATTAGGACTTGTTTTTTTAAAAATTTTATGTTATTTTAAAGAGGATAAAACAGAATAAAGCCAATCAAAACAAACCAGTGTAAAAGACACAGGACTTCAAGACATTATGAAATAAACAATAGTTACCATAATGCCTTTTGATATCTTCAAAATAGCTACAGATAACTTCAGACATAGTAAAAATCAAGCAGAACAGAATAGAATAGAAACAATAAAAACAAAACAATGAGTGCAATAAAGGATTTCAAAACAAGCCAATAGTAAATCCAAAATTGCTACCATAATATATCTTGCTATCCTTAAAATAGCTTCTCCTGCCATGGGATTTAACATAATCAAATAAAACAAAAGAGAATAAAGCCCAACCCAACAAAAAAAAAACGGGAGAGAAAATAAAATCCAACCCAATAAAACAATGGAAACAATATAGGACTTCAAAACAAGACGATAGGGAATCAACAATGGCTACAACCCTCAGAAGGAGATCCTCCTCAGATGCCACACTGTGTACCAATATCCTCTGAACCTATGATCAGACCACTGGCCCTAGACTTGCAATGTTAGTGAAAAACCAAAGCACCACAGGCATCCAATTGCATTTCAACTTGATAGCTATCATCACAGTCTGTGTTTCTCCAGATAAGCTGGTCACTTACAGTGGTGGGAGGGGGTTGGTACTTCTTGTTTGCCAGCCCACATGCCAGAAGGGGCTGAGGTCTGGCTGTTCCTAGTCCTCTGGTGACCCATGCAATGTGCTGGTTCCCAGACTGGGCTTGTTTGCTGGTGTGGCCATTGTTCTTTCTCCCCCCAGTCTGTGAATGTTGCTGACTCATAGGGAGAAGCTTGGGTCTAGCTGTTCCCAGTCTAGTGGCAGCCTGCACATGGTGCTGGTTCCCAGACTGGGCTTGTTTGCTAGTGTCGCCATTGTTCTTTCTCTTGGGGCTTGCTTTTTCACACTACCACCTTATGTATCCTGGCTCCACTTTATATGTTAGAGGGATTTAAATGAAGTAGGCATAAAGAAGCATCATATCTGTCAGATAACCACTCTTCACCTCTTCTGCAGTCAGAACAGTTAAGATGTTCTCCTTGTTCAGATGGCTATTGGACCCTCTGCAGGCGGTGCCTTGGTCTCCAGCAGCCTTCTGATTCTTCAGAGAAGGAAGTTGACAGTTTCTTCTGTTATTTTTTTGGTTGCTTCCAGGCCTGACCCTGATCCTGAGCCACACAGGACCCTTTGTTGTGGCCTGTCCCAACCCATCATCACTCTCTTCTCTAGTCTCTGGGGGTAAGGAAGTAAGGCTGTTTGTCTATTCTATATCCAAACTACTATTGGTTCCATAACCTTTTAGACCCAGATATGTCAGGGCTTTGATTTTGATATATAACACCAAGACTTGATAACTGAGACTTTTATTTCTAGCAAAGCTCAGGTCTTTGGAATCCAAGGCTTTGGTTATGAGTCAACTTGATTCTTCCAGTGTTCCCTACCAATAGCTCATATTTTTCTTCTAATGTGTATATGGTCGGGAGTGTGATGATAAGAGTACATAAAGAAGAATTATTTTTGTCAAAAACAAAAAAAAATGTCTTACAGAAAGTCATAGTGATTAATGTACTGAAATATTGTCCTATCACACATACAGGAGAAAAAATTTGAAAAATCTGCTTAGCCATTTATAGAGTTTACCTATGAGGAATGGAAAAAGATTTATAGTAGGGTGAAAGTGGATTTTTTATTTTTACTCTGAAAACTTCTTTGTTCCTTTGAATTACTTATAAATGTGTTTTAACGTTATAGTGGAAACCACTTATAAAAATACAACAGATTTTTCCTAGTGGGCCTTAGTATTTAGATCCTGTGCATGGTGTGGGGTGTATGAGTCCTTGGTCTTCTGTTCTCTTTATACTTACTTCAGCTCAAGGTTGCCTTTCTTCTTGGGGTGACATTTTCTGGACACCTCCTGAGCTCACTTCCTCAGGTATGCTTTTTGGACTTCTTTTTCATTCTCCTCTCCAGGTTGGGTAGAACCATCCTTCCTAGGACTGTCGGCACTGTCCACATTCTGTTACCATGGTATTGTACTGACAGGTGGTGAAGTTTGCTTATATGTTTATCTTTCTCTCTCTACTATGAGCTTTCTGAGGATAGTAATTGTATCTCATTCATTACTATGTCTCTAGATCCTAGCACATTGCCTGGCACACAGGACTGCTTAGTCCATGTGTATTTAAATTCTATTCCTATATCCAAGATGTCCAGGTAAGAGGTATAGCTCTAAGGATCATTAGTATGTAGACAGAAAAGTAGCTTAAACCATAAGAAAGTACACAGTCGACAATCGGGATACCTTTGGTGAATGCATCACTAGACAATTTTGTAATTGTTCTGATATCACAAACCATATTAACCATTTACCTGTTGCTGGGACAAAAATACCTGACACATGCAACTTAAAAGGGAAGAGATTTATTTTGGCTTACAGTTTCAGTCTGTGGTTGGCTGGGTCCAAGGCAGAAACAGGGTGGCATGGGAGCACGGTGGGTGAAGAGTGCTCAACCCGTGGGAACCAGGAAGCAGAGAGCAATGGGAGGAGCCAGAGACAAGAATATACATTTCCAGGTCATGCCCCCAGTGGCCCATCTCCTCCAACCAGGCCTCACTTCCTACTGGCACATTTAGCTACTAAACTCATCAATAACTTGTTCCACTGATGAGTATAGCACCCCCCCATGACCCAGTTATCCTCCAAACATATGAGAATGTAGAGGATTATTTTATTTTATTTATTTACAAAGAATCTACATAAAAATCCATAGAACAGACAAGCAGGTTTAGCAAGGTCATGGTATAAGGTCACAAAGCCATATATAGAAATCTAGTGTTGCCCTGTATACAAGCAATAAACAATTCAAAATTAAAATTGTAAAGGCACAAGTTACAACATCACAAAAAAGCTTAAAGTAACATTACTGTATAAATCTATCAAAATACATTCATTATCTGTATCCTAAAAACTATAAAAACTGATTGAAAGTACTCAGATACAACCTAAGTAAGTGGAGAGAGACTATGTATGTGAATTGGACAATTACCAAAACATTTATTCTCCCTAAACTTATCTATAGATTCACCTCAATATCTATCAAAATCTCAGCAGAATTCTTTTTTTTTTTTTTTTTTCAGTGAAGGGAGGCATTGAATTTGCTTCTGGATAGGCCATGTGGATGAAAAGGAGGCCATTGTGCTTTTTCTTTTTTTAACTATCTTAACTATTTTTTATATACATGTACATCAACATAAACATCGTTTTTCTTTCAGTTTGTCACACAAGTGAAATAATATGATGCTTACATGTGTGACTTATTTATTTCAATGGTAAGATGTTCTCAAGGTGCATCCATTTAAGTATAAAAGTGTCCAGTTTATCGTTCTTTATAACTGAGTAGTATTCCTTTATATAGAAATACCACATCATTTTGTCCATTTCTCAGTCAGTGGGCATTTATGTTGTTTCCAAGATCTTTCTATTATGAACTGCACTGCTATAAATATAGATGCACATATGTTGCTGTGGTAGGATGTTTTTAATTTTTTCGGCAAGATACCCAGAAGGGGAAGAGCTGGGTCAAATGGGACCTCCAATCCTAACTTTTTGAGGAATCTCCACACTGACTTCCACAGTGGTTGCGCCAGCCTGAATTCCCACCAACAGTGAAGATTCCTTTTTTCCCACATCCTCTCCTGCACATGTTATTGGTTGACTTCTTAATACTAGCCATTCTTTCTGGGGTGAGGTGGAATCTCAGTGTTGTTTTAATTTGCATCTCTCGAATGACCAGTGCTGTTGAACATTTTTTCATGTATGTATTTGCTGTTTGTACTTCTTCATCTGAAAAATGTGTGTTCATCTCAGATGCCCATTTTTGGACTGGGTCTTTAAATCTGGGAGGACTGATTTTTTTTTAGTTCTTTATACATTCTCAATAGTAGGGATTATTTTAGATCTAAACCATAGTGCAAACCAAGATGGCCATGATGTCACTAGTCAATATCAACTTTGGGGCCACTGCTGTATATTGTGTCAATCATTAACCAAGATATTATGTGGTGTAGGACTGTAGATTGAATCACTCAGGAAGAGTGTGATGAGTGGGGGCAGAATGGGAGGGTGCTGTGTAGGAACCAGAAAGGACTATTTTTAAAGGATTTCACTGGGGATGGTTTTTTTTTTTTCGGCACCTGGGATCGAACTCACAGCCTGACACCTGCCAGACAGGTGCTTAAGCCACTGAGCCAAACTCCCAGCCCTGTCACTGGGGACTTTTAACTTTCATTCTCCTGAAAATTTTCTACTCTTTTGTTTTCCATAGGATTTTCTCATCTCCTTTTCACACTTCCTAAATCCTCCACTGGTAGATTTTCTTTTCTGCCCTCTAAACACACGAACACCTCCAAACCTCTTAAACCTATGTTGTCCCTAATAAGCGATAGTGCTTACTGACTTGTTCTAAATTGAATCTAAGCACCAAGCTATGAATCACTTCTTAGATCACCCTAGTGTCCATCAGAGAGGGACTTTTACATGTACCATTGTAGCTTTTAGACACGTCTGCCACTTGAGGTCTGTGCTACTCGCTACCATCTTCACACTTAACACTTTTGCCTGTGCCCTCAGGTAGATGTGCCAAAGAGAAAGTAGTAAAAATAACAATAGCAAATAATAGTAAAGATAGGTTACTAGGCTTGGTGTGGTGATGCATTCTGGGAAGCTGAGATGGGAAGACTGCAAGTTTGAACTCAGTCTGCTCAACTTAGCGATTTAGTGAGACCCTGCCTTAAAATATTAAATAAAAATACTGCTGGGGATGTGGCTCAGTGTGAAGGCTGTAGGTTCAATCCTCAGTACCACACACACGCACACACACACACGCACAAATAGATTATACTGATACCTTGGTTCATGAACTTAATTCATCCCAGGATTCTGGGGAAGAGGGCCACGGTTGTGTTCATCTCCTGATGCGGAGTTTATGAACAGAAACAAAGCAGCTTAATGTTCTTTCTGTGAACCAAATTGTTTGTAAACAGAAGCATCGTGAGCCAAGGTATCACTGTATTCAAAGTGGGGCCATAATCAACTTCTTCTATCTCTCCTATTCTGGCAAGTTTTCTACACATTTGTACATCAAAAATCTTGGAGAAGGATCAAAGAGCAAATAAGAGGAAGGAAGCTGGGCCACATGCTTTTGCTGGCCTACATGCTACAGTTACCTCATGTTCTCCCTGAAGTACTAAGCTGAGGGTCTTAATTTTGTCCCTCTTTCATATATTTGATATGAAGAGTTTGATACAATTTAGGTATTTTCTTGAAGTTATCAGAATGCTGCATCAGCCTTGTACGGTGATACATACCTAGAATCCCAGTTTCTCTGGAGGCTGAGGCAGGAGGATTGCAAGTTCAAGGCCAGCCTGGGCAATGAGGTCAAACCCTGCCTCAAAATAAGAAATAAAAAGGACTGGGGATATAACTCAGCCCTGGGTTCAGTCCCAGGACCTCAAAACCAAAACAAAACAGCATCATTATTCACATCTGGGAATGGAATTATTAAAGGACAGTGGACTCTAGAACACAGGACCTGAAGTCCAGAGGGGCAGCTTCTGGAGTAATGGGTTTGTGGACCAAGTGCCTTACTGGAAGCAACCTGGGCTTATCATTGGATTCATTGCTAATTGGTGGACTATCACACTCTCCACAGTGGACGAGTGGTCAGAAAGCTGGTCCCGACCTTTAGGAATTCATTACAATAAATGACCTTCACTGTTTTCTGTTACCTTACTCTCTGATCCACAGTGCATCATGTTAGTGTTGCTGAGGTAGAAGACGGATGTCAACCGTGCTTACGTAACTGGGGGGGGGGCTGGTGAGTGCTGTGTGCTCCAGCCATGCTTATTTGTGAGTCATAATTATGCCTGTGCTAAAACCCTGCTGCAAGCTGTGTGTGCCTGTGTGGGTGTTTTATGTATGGGTGTATTCTACTACCTGGGAAGCTAAACCTGTTGGTGAAGGGATTTTCATTTACCTGCAAGAAAGATCTTAACACTTAATAGAGATCAGACTGATTTCAACGGGTTATTTACATATAAAATATGGCTTGTTAGCAACAGAAAGTGTAACTGGAGAGGAACCGCCTTTGCCCTGGTCCTTCCTAGCTGTTCTGTGGGGATGGTGGGGGCAAGGAACAAACTCTTAGCTTCTCCAAGGCTGGCAGTGTCTGGTTGGCACATCTGTCTACTGAGTGAGCCCAGTGTGGTCTCCACCTCTGGAGGGAGATTAAAGGAGAGCCAGGGACTGCAATAGATAAGAGGACGGACTTTGGATCAAGAGCTGTATACATGTGGACAGTTGACCTTATCTGTAAAATGAGATGGTAATAGTTCCTATCTCCTGCACTGCCATAGGATTGAATGAGTTAATATGCCTGAAAGGGCCCAAGTCCACTGCACATTGTGATACTCAAATAGCTGTGTCCTGAGGGGTTCTTGGAGGGGTCCTAAGCCAAGAGCTGACTCCCTCTGGGATTCACACAAAGGAATTAGAGGAAGCCCCCTGTGGACATTCTCTTGTTCTCTGTCTTCTGTCCAATATCTTCTCTCTAAGGTGGTCCTCTCTTGAAAGCCCTGATCACCAACCAGGTCCCTCTGCTTTGTGCTGAGGTCTGGGAAGGACACTTCCTGCTTTTTCTGGAGTGGAGTGCTCAAGCCAGCTATGGTGTGCGTTGGTCTTTTGTTCAGCTGTGTTCCTTCCACCCCCAGCCCCACAGGCAGCGTTGCCTCCTCGCCAGGGCTAATTCCTTTCATCTTGCTCAAGTTCGGGCAGCTCTGTCAAAGCCCCTGCTTGCTCCGATGGAGTGTGGGTGACTTTGTGACTGCCTTCCCACCTTACCCAGGTCGGTTGGTTTTCCCCAGAGGGCTGTAATTGGCGAGCTCCTTGGTGTTTCCTGTTTGTCTGCACTCTCTGTGCATGGCAGGGGGCTCAGCTGGGACCCTGCACTCTTTGTTAAAGGATCTAAGCTTGGTGCTTATTTCCAACTCAGAGCTCCCTCCCACGGTGCACCCTGCACCCTTCATCCACAGGCCTTGGCTCCCCTCTTTGCAAAAAGCATAGCCCTGGCACTTTCTCCATGGCTTTCTGGGTGACTCTCACCCATTTTTCTCCTCAGCAGTCATTTCCATTCACTGCAGCCAGAAAGCAGAATCTAAATTGAGGATAACCACCCAGACTGGCTCCTTGTAGATTTAGAATAATGAAGAGGATGCTGAAATTTTTATGGCTCATGAGAATAGGAGTTGGGCTTAGAGATGGTACCAAGAGGCTGCCTTGCTTAGCTCCAGAATCTCGTTTTCTTCCTGTACCACCCTTCTGAGGTTTACAGCGTTGGACTTGTACCTCTTTTCTCTTTTAAGGGGTGGTGATGGTATTGGGGACTGAACCGAGGGCCTTTGCACTGAGTGTATCACCAGGCTTCCCTGTCCCCTGCTCCTTACTTTTTAAAAAATTGTGAGGTAGGGTCTCACTAAGTCACTAAGTTCCCAGGCTTGGTTTGAACATATTATCCTCCTGCCTCAGCCTCCCAGAGTGCTGGGATTTAAGGTATGCACCATCATCACTGGCTCCCTTTCTTTAATTGCTGTTAGTGAATGTTTAGAGGCCCAGCTTTTACTTTTCTTCTCCTGTTACTTCCTTAGGAATTCACTGCTTTATGTATTAATCACAAGTTATGTTTTTAGAAATTATAACCATTCAGGCAGGTGTCATTTCAACCAGCTGATTTTTATGTTGAGTAAATTTGATAAAATTGTCATTTTTCTGTTTCCTGCTACATTATCTTATAAAAATTAACAAAAATATGCAATTTATGGTTATCCTGTATTTAAATAATTTCACTGCTAAGTGGTTAATATGAGTGAGACCCTATTTATTATGAAATAGAAACTGACTTTATCAGGCTATCATTCTTTCCTGGGTTGACACTTTCTTTACAAGACTAGCAATAGCAAGACTAGTTTTCCTTGAGCCACCTGATCAAATGGTACCATATTTTATCTCCAGCTTTCAAGTATCTCCTCAGTAACCCAGATAATATTAGATCAGGGAATTGCCTCAACATACCACACGAGCTCATTTGTTATAACCAGTCATAGGAACGGGTTTCCTCAAGAGCCTTGATGGAGTAGAGTGATTGTCTGAATGGGGTTTAGAGCCAGACTTCTTGAGTTCAATTTCTGTCTCTACCACTTACTAGCTAGCAGTGCAAACTTGGACAAGTTACTTAGTTTTCTGTGCATTTGTTTCTCCACTGTAAAATGGAATGATGAGAATAAATTTGATCTACCTCTTAGGGTTCGGATAAAGCTTAACTGAGTTCTTTGTGTGACGTGCTTAGACAGTGTCTTGCTCATTGTGCCTATCTAACATGTGTCTTCTTTTCTCTGCTGGTTACTTATTTGTTTGTTGTATAATCTAACAACTCTGCTGATGAAAAGAAGAGATGGTACAGGAAACGCAGCAGATGAAATAAGTAGGAATTATTGAAACTGGGTGATGGGTACATAGGGCATTCATTATACTGGTCTTTTATTTTGTGAATATTCATTTTCTACAATAAAAATGGAAAAATCAAACTAGGGAGGAACTCTGAAATGTGCAGTGATATAAGAGCATGCATATACTTTCGGTGGAAAGCCAAACTGCTGTAAGCTGCTTAGACAACAATTTGACAGAATACATCAAGAGCCCTAAAAATGTTCCTTCCAATTACTACTGCTGCACTCAGCCACTTGGTTTAAAACACTCATTTTCTTAGGCTCCTAGATTCTGTGGATTAGGAATCTGGACAAAGTACAGTGGGGACGGCTTGTCTCTGCTGCATGATTTGCAGCACTCCAGTTGGTGGAGCTTGGAGGCTCTGGGTCACTCAGCAGTTGAGGCTGGAACATTCTGAAGGGCAGTCTGGAGTCTGGACAGGTGTGACCTGAAGACTGGAGTACAAATGGGAATGGTGGTGCATGTGGCTGTAATCCCAGCTGAGGCAGGACCAAAAGTTTGAGCCCAGCCTGGGCAATTTTATGACTTACGGAAATCCTATATCAAAATAAAAAGGGGTGTGAATGTAGATTACTGGGAAGGCCTTGAATTCAATCCCTAATATAGAAGGAGAGAGAGAGAAGAAGAAGAAGGAGGAGGAGGAGGAGGTGGAGGAGGAAAGGGAAGAGGAGGAGGAGGAGGAGGGGGAAAGAAGGGGGAAGGGAGGGGGAAGGGGAGGGAAGAGGAAGGGAAGAAGAAGAGAAAGAAAGGGGGAGGAGGAGGAAGAAGAAGCAGAAAGAGAAAGAGAGTGGAGAAAAGAAGGAGGAGGAGGAGGAGGAGGAGGAAGAAAAAGAACAAGATGGAGAAGCAGAAGAGGAAGAGGAGGTAGAAGGAAGGAAGGAAAGAGAGGAAGAGTAGGGACACCCACTTCAGTGTCTCTTGTGGTCTCCCTGTGGCTTTGCTTCCGGCAGCATGGCGGCCTTGCCCAATCATATTTATATAGCAGCTAGGGCCCAGGTGTGAGCACTCTGGCTGTCTAGGTTGAGAGGACACTCACCATCTGTCTGCTTCCTCCATTAGTCAAAGTTGTCAGGAGCTTACCCAGGTTCACATGGAGGAAAAGTCAAACCCAGCTCTCAGGGGAAGATTGTCAAAGAACTTTAGGGTCCATTCATAACTGCCACAATGTTTATACCGCTTGATCCAGTAATTTCACCTGTAGGAATTTATCTTTGTGTATTAAATATCCCACAACTTGGACAAAAGCTGGGGTGTGGCTCAGTGATAGAGTACGTTTCCAGCCTGTGTGGGACTGTGGGTTCTATCCCCAGTTCCAAATTCCTGTGCACAAAGTTTTATCCATTTACAATTTATAGTAATAAAATATTAGAAATAAACTTAATGACTAACAACAGAAAAATGAATGAATAAATATCAGCAAATGATTAAAATGTGTAAAACCATTAAAATGGTGTTAGAAAGACTGTTTTAATTTTCGTGTGTGTATGTGTATGTGTGTGTGTGTTGTGGGGATGAATTTTTTAGTACTTAAGAAAAGTTCAGATTTTAATTTAAAATGATAAATTTAGGATTCATGTTATATATAATATGACTTAAAATGTGTTTAAAAATCTGAAATATTAAAAATTATGTAGATGACAAATATTAACAGTAGCCATCTCTAGGAGCAAGATTATGGATAATACAGTTTTTTTCTTTGCAGCTTTATGCTTTCCCCCAAATTTCTATTTGCGTGTATTATTTTTGTAATTTAGAAAAAAAACTTATAACAATTTCAATATACTTGTTGCATTCAAGAAACAGTGGGCCAGGCAGGGTAGAATAAATTTACAACCGTTAGACTGCTGAGAAGGGAAGATCACGAGTTAGAGTTTGAGGCCAGCCTGGTTCATTTAGTGAGATCCTGCCTTAAAATAAAAAGGGCTGGAGATGTAGCTCAGCAGTGGAGCACTTGCCTACCATGTACATGACCCTGGGTTTAATCCCCAGTACAGAAAAAGATAGAGACTGGAAATCCTAAGACCAAGGTGCTGACAGACACACTGTCTGGTGACACCCACTTTCTGGTTCATAGATCGCACTGTCTAGCTGAGTTCTCACATAGTGGAAGGCATGTAGGGTCTTTTTCTCGAGTGTTTTTTCCCTGTGGGGCCTGAGACCCATTTACAGGGCTCCATCCTCATGACCTAATCTCCCAAAGGTCCTACCTCCTAAAACCACCACCTTGGTGATTACAATCTTCATATACGAATTTGAGGGAATACAAAGATTCATCCCACAGCAGTATCATCAACAATATTCCTTCTGGATTATAGGAGAGGGAATAGACTAAAGTGAACATAGCAGTATTTGCAATGCTTTTCTGAACCCAGTTTTACTTCTTCTGTGCCTCTTCCCGCAGACCACCCTCTCTGTTTTTGGGCCTCAGAGACCTCCACAGTCTGTCAAGAGACAGTGTGTGTTTTACATCACCCAGTTTTGCCCTCCCTATTTAGTCTCTGAATGAAAGATCTCAGAAGTGAAACCCCAGTCTCCTACCTGTACGTTTACCTCTGCAGTGAACTTTCACCCTTCATTAGGTCTTCATGGCTATTTTCTAGGAAGTGACTTCTACTTGATGAGCAGAAATCTTTCTCTGCCTAGATTCCAGTGTGCCTTCTCCTGGGCCTCAAGGAGTCCTCTGTGGCACCCAGTGCTGCCTCTTCTCCCCTTTCCAAGGGGTGCCAACTGTCATGCTGGAGTTCATCCCTCCCACACTACCCTCATGCCAGTGAGTCAATGAGGTTGGTTCTAAACAAGCCTTTGTGTCTAGCCTCACCCCACGTTGTCCTTGGAGCCTGTCTGCCCCAAATCCATAGCTTCCAACAGGACCAGACTGGCTACTTCACTTTCCATCTCTGCACCCACCTGACAGATGGTTACCGCCGGCACTCCGTTATCTGTGGGTTCTGGATCCCTGGAGTCAACCAACCTCAGGTCAAAATACTCTCCCGTAAAGAAGGATAAACTTGAGTCATTTGTGGGAAAACTGATGCACCTTGAGGTCATAACGTTAAGTGAAATGAATCAGACACACAAGTTTAATTATCATGTGGTGTCTCTTATATGAGAAACCCAAAATATAAATAAAGAGAATAAAAGATAAATACTAGGAAATAGGGAGATAGATCTTTTGCAAAAGGGAGGGGACCAAGAAGTGGAGGGAGCAGGAGGGAAGAGGAGAGGAAGGGGATGAAAAGAGAATTAAGATGTATTATGTAAATGTACCAACTTCCCATGAGTAACGTAATCATTATGTACTGCAAGCATCCACTAATAAAAAATAAAAATTGAAAAATATTTGGAAAAAACTTTAATCTGTAGAGAATACATATAGACTTTTTCTTGTCATTATTCCCTAAACAATATATTTCAACAGCTATTTGCATAGCATTGGCATTCTATTAAGCATTATAATTTAGAAATGACTCAAAGTATATGGGATGGTGGGTGTAGGTCATATGTAAATATTACACTATTTTTATCAACATCTTTGGATCTGTGTATCCACAGGGGTCCTGGACCCAGTACCCATAGGTACTTAGGGATAACTTATATTCTTGGGCTCCAATAGACAACCAACTTGCCCTGGTTTCAGGGACACTTGATGGTCAAATCCATCATTATTTTCCCCAAGGTCAAGGTATCTGAGGAACCCTCAATAAATTTAACATTTAAAATATCATAAACATACCTTACAATAGTTATAAATGTCATCTTACCATAGTTTATATAATACTTTTTAAAAAAACAAGCTCAAACATTTTATCAGTCAATATATTCATTAGGTAAGTTTTGAAATAAACTGGTGCTACAGCTACATATTATTACTGTTTTTGTAATAATTTCCTAGTCTAAATTACTTCAGGTAGTGTTCTAGTGTTAAAGTCGAATTCTCTGAGACACTCTTTAGGACTATTTAAAGAAACAAAGCTACTCATATTTTGCCTTAGCTCACCTACAATAAATGACACTGGAGTTTTGAGCATATCACAGCTTTGTCCTCTGTGTCAGATACTGGCACCAGCTGTCTTTTCTACTTTCTGGTTTGTCTTACATTATACGAGCTGTGGATTAGGGGGAAGTGGACAAATAGAGTTTGAGATAGAAATGGAAATGATTTATGATGCAAACTCTGACTAATATGGTTAAAATAGTTGATCCTCTTAGAGGATTTTCAAATCTGGAAATATTTTTTCTCTAGTTCAACCCAATTTCTACTACTAAATTGTTTATAAACTCAAACAAAACAACAAAGCATCTTTCGGGTCATCAGCAAATATTCTCATTCTCTTAGGGGCATGGTCGAGTTGCCTGAAGGGATTGCTGCTTTGGAGTTGGCTCACCTATGAACTTTGCTTCAGCCAATGTGTTGTAAGTGGAAGTAAAAACATGTATCACTTCTGGGTGTAACTTTAGGAATCAGGGTGTACTTTGCCATATTCTGTTTCTCTGCTGGGTTGAAATGGAGCCTACTTAAGCCTGGGTCCTGCTGCCTATATAAGTTAAGTCTTCCCTACCTGCACTAAAGTACAGCAGGGTGGAGAAAAACACTTCTTCATCTTATGACATTTCAGGGTTGTTTGATATGAGAGCATTACCTAGCATGCTATCACCAGTAAAGTAGGCAGCTAGCTAGATGATGGCTAAACATGTATGAGGAGTGACCTAAAACCATGGTGAATGTTTAATTTAAAAATTATTACAGTAAAAGACACATTGCTATAAATTCCCTCCAAAATACACTCAATTCCAATATGCTTATTCCATTGCTCTTGTCACTTTCTGAAGCAGTTCTGGAAGTCCTCTTTCATGAGTGTCTTTTGTTGTGCTGTCATGACTGCTTTAATGTCTTGAATTAATTCCAGACGTTTCCTTTCACCATCATTTTGACTTTGGGAGAGAGTCAGAAGTCACATGATTTCAGATCTGGTGTACAAGGTGGATGATGACACACTGAAATGTTTTTATGAATCTACCTTTCCATTAAGTGGCACTTAACTGCAGCACTCACTGTGTTTTTTTAAATTCTATCTCATAAAGACACTAACAAAAAAGGACTTCCAGAACTGTTGCAAGAAGTGGCAACAATGATGAGATAAGTATGTTCAAAGTGAAAGGGAGAACTTTGAGATGTATTAATGATAATGTGCCTTTTGCTGTAGTAAAATTTTTAATTTAAACATTCACCATATATTTAAATCATACCTCAGGTGTAGCTAAATTTTTGGACAGGGATGATGTTTCAAATGGACTGGTAACTGTTGTTTAATGGTGTTGTAGTCAGGGGTTACAAGGAGAACAATTACATACAGGACACAGAATTTATAATACTATTTCATGATGGTCACCCAGAGTTAAACACAAGAAAGTGCAGGAAAATCTGTCCACAACACTAAAGACTCATAATACTCAGCCAAGGGCCTGGATCCCACAGCAATGTCCTGCATGAGTCCAGCTGAAGACCCAGAGCCCATGACAATGCCTTCCGCTGGAGGTCTAGAGCCCACAATAAGGACTCATACAAGTCTGTTTTGTGAATCTGTGCTGGGAAGCCCCAAAGGTCAGTGGTGGAAGCTAGAAAGTCTATGCCAGTGGGGTGAAGGAGCTGTGCCAGTAGGTTGAGGGTTCTACACTGGAGCTGAGAAGTCACGCTCAAAATAAGGACCAGGGCTGCCCTCAAAAGTACCACAGCCATCCTCAGCGACTATGAAGTCCTGATGATGAGAACAGTCGAGTACATGCCAGGAAGCCAGCACGACAGCTTCTTCTGGAGATTAAACAGCAAACATCTTCCCCTCCAGAGCCAGGAACTGATGCTCAATGCAAGGATCAGAGCTCCCCCAAAGTGGACCACAGCCACTCTCGGTGACAAGGTCCCGAGCTCCTCCAATGATAATGACCGAATTCATACTGGGGAAGCCAGCATGACAAGCTCCTCCAGGAGAACCAAAGGCTCGAAACAGCAACACTTAGGAAAATGCACAATGCCTTGCTCTTCTTCTCCATGTCATTTATGCTGGCAGCTTTCCTCAGGTGGGCCATCTACACTCAGCACCATGCTGATTTAATTCAGCTGGTGTTAAGTTGACCATCAGTTTTTAATCCATAACAAATGGGTAGAGATATTGGTCTAGAAATCATGACTCCAAAACTCTGACTCTAATACGAATTTGTCCACTAGTTTCTATCTTTGCAATTTTTTGGAGTCTGCCTATCCTGAATTATACAGTGCTATCTTGAACTCAATTTGTTCCAAATTTGCGTTTAAACACCACAAAGTTCAAGAACTGAGCATATTTTTTCCTATAAGAAATAATGGAAAACCAAATCATTGGTTCTTAAGCCCAAAAATTACACTTATAAATTCATTTTCCCAGGACTTTAACAAATTTCACAATGATTTCTTTCTTTAACTTTATCATAATTCTAACAGGTTTTCCTTTAGCTTTATTGCTTGTATCACTAACTTTCTTTGGAGCTGTGGTGATGATAGTTCATGCAAATAAAGCACAAACACAATAAGCACAATGATGAATGTTTTAATGCACCAACACAAGCACTGTATGTTGTCTGGGCAAGAGTGGCACTTGTCTGTGTCAAGACGAGGTGGGTGACTCACTCTCAGCCTGTATAGGTTTCTTCAAGTTGCGTTTTTGGTTTGACTATGGTGAAAAGTCACAAACAACAAGCAGATGTTTTTTAACTTTGCCATTTGAGTAGTAGAAATTTCGAACTTGGAGTTGTTCGACAACAGAGGTATTATATTTTGATGCTGTCACTATTTTTAGGGTTTTCATGAAATATTTTTAGTTCAAAAAAGGGAAATTATGATGTTGGATATACACTATCACTTAGTTCATGCAAGGGAAAATTATGTATGATTAATATATAATTAATAATATATATGATTAATGCCATAATTAATGTTATAATTAATAATAGATATGATTAAAGAATGGTTTGTAATTATACATATGAAATATGAACTGTGTGTGAAATATGGGAGATTTTTATTTTCTTCCTGTATACTTATACTTTTTACTTTTTAAGGTCGCATATGTCGTAAACATCTATACTTTTGTTCTGATCAGTGTTTCTTCCTTTAGGTAACTGCCCTGTTTTCAGTCCATGTGATTCTAGATGACCTGTGAACCAAGACACTTTCTCCTTTCTCTTCTCCCACTTCCCCTCCTCATTTAACATAAAAGTAGATGTACGGGTAGATCCATGTGGCCCTAATGAAGCAGATACTCTCCTATAATCAGAACCTCGATGTAGATACATAGGGAAGAGTGGTGGTTGGAGTCAATTTTCTGTGGCACTGTTGAAAGTGATCCTTCGAATTTTTCTGGTTTCTTGATGCTTTCAGAATTTCTTTGCTATATGTTTATTAAGTTTCTTCTATTTGTTTTGTCTTTGGTTTAAGTTACTTTAGGTTGATTTTGAGGTCTGTAATGAAAGCATTTTAATGTCATAACTTTCACTCATTTGGTTTAAAAATGAACAAGGTAAACCACTGAAAATGAATTCATATTCTCCTCTTGCCTATGAAGTGTTAAATCATGGAAATTTTGTAGGCCTCTTATTCTTGCTTTTTTTTTTAAAGGTAATTGTGATTACTACCAAGCTCTTTTTAATAATGAATAAAAAATTTATACTCAGCTAGTGCCAAGTGGATATGTGTGTGTTCTCCTGGATATATATAGTGTTATTTGGAAAATAAGCTGACACAGGTGAACTCAGACACGCTGAGAGTGTGCGTGTGAGTAAAGGTTACGTGGTGTGTGGGTGTGTGACAAGAAGAGTAGGGTCAGTATTCTGCCATTCTGGCTGGCATTCCCCCCACTCCCCCTACCCTTGATAGTTACTTCTGGCTTCTTATGTGCAGACATTTGGACTGTCCCAAGCATGAGGCCATCCTCGCTAAAGCTTAAGTCCTGTGCATTTCAGCCTCCACTTCTTTTTATGGAATAGCTGTTTCAGAGATAATCTCATTCCCCATTCAATAAATATTTACCAACCAATTATCATATGTCAAGCAATGTGCCAGGTGTTAGAAATTCAAAGTGAGTAAAATAGGTTATTGAGCCTGCAGGCATCCAAAGACCATTGAAAGCATGTGAAGACCCTGAAGGAAACCAACCGAGATGTGTTTAGAGACCCCTTCCTCTTGAAACCTGAAATCCACTCTCTCACCCTCACTTCCATAAATGCAATGTGGGAGTTAACTGCTATTCCCAGCATTTTCTGGGTCTCTTCTATAAAGGTACATGGAGAACTATATTTTCACCCTTTGAAATCAGGGGCAGCCTATGACTTGGTTTGGCCAATAAGTAAGATGTGAGTACAAATGTCATGTCATGTTTGCATAAAAACCTTAATTATCAGTGACTTGCTATGTTAGTGACTAGTCATGTTCCAGATGGAGTAGCTCTATAATGCAGCTCCCTAAATAAAAGGAGTATGGAGCCGACTCCCTCTCCCACAGTGGCTCCAGATAGATAATAACATAGCATGAAAAAAGTCTTTATTGGTTTATGCCACTGAATTTGAGTGTTTGTTGTCTCAGAATCTTTGTTTTCCTGACAGGTATAGGGGACATACATGAGTAATAGTGGATATAGATCAGGCTACATAGTCTGATTTTAGATGGGTGGTCCTGGGTGACCTGTAACACCAAATGAGTAATGATAACACTGAACTTGTTCTAAATGGAATTAGAAGTAACTGTCCTTTCAAGTTCTGAGTAATTTTTCCTTAGTTTCAAGGGAGGTGACTCACTGTGCCATGAACTTTGAAATAATAAATTCAGACAGCAAACCTATTTGGCAACAGTAGGTTCATATACAGTCAAAGGAAAGGGATCACCCCCAAGAACAAGGACTAGAATCATCCGTAACAACTTAGCCTTGGGAGATTGCGGGCATGATGGAATACCCTATGAGAGCTTCTAATCTTGAAATCTGGGCATCCCACGTAAGCCTGGATTCAGAATCAATTGTCAAGATGTATTTCAATGGGAAAAAGGATGATGCGAACATGAAGGGAGATTGAGGAAAGGTAAGATAAAATAGCATGATGATGATCATCTTCATTATTAATTTGATGAGCTATTTTAAAAAGTCCTGTATTGGCAAGGCTGATGGAAGTGTAAGTTATTAGTCTTTTTTGCAGCCCAGTAAAGTACTATGCTTCAAAAATCTTAAATATGTATATGCTTACTAATATTTATGTCTGTTGTAATAGACTTCAACCAGGTTATCCAGACTACAGATTCCATTCCCAGCTGTCCTTGCAGCTAGGCTTGGCATATAAGTAAGCTCTAGCCAATGGGATGAGAGCAGAGTGATGTGTATGAATGATGTCTTGAGTCTTAAAAGGGAAAGTGTGTGGTTTCTTGTTCCCTCTTTTCCCTGTCCTGCCATCTGGAATACAGATGTGGTGATGAGACAGAGCAATATCTAGGGTTGGCAGCGTGAGGAGACAGGAAGAATCTAGGTCTTTGACAACATGAGAAAAATCACTATGCTAGCTCTGATTTTATCTCACATATAATTTTTTGTTGTTGTTGTTGGTACGGGGGACCAAACTCACAACCTCACGCTTGCCAGGCAGGTGCTTACGTGACTGAGGTAAATCTCTGGCCCTCACATATAATTTTTAAAAAAATCTTTTTTGGTACCAGGAATTGAACTTAGGACCTTGTACTTGCCAGGCAGGTGCTTTGCCACTGAGCTAAATCTCTGACTCTATCTCACATATAAATTCAGTCTCCCATTGCTGTCCATGGCCACTGCATGTCATACATGTAGCCAAAAATATCCAAACTAATGTACTGAATCATTAATTTTGGAGATTTATCATAAGTCAATATTGAAGATATGTGCAAATATTCAAGTCAGAGTGGAATTTATCATGGATATTTCTATGTGTAGAAGTTGGAGGTAAACCAAATAATGGCTTGGGTAAAGAAGTCTTTCAAAATTGTTACATAGATTATTTGTGTTTGCCTTTCATGGTTATATTGACTTCAGGAAAGAACCAGAAGTTCCACAGTGTCAGTTGTGGTGAATAAAGTCGATGAGAACACACCATAATGTTTTTAGCTGACAGAAATTGCTGTAAGTGCTTTGAATCCATATGTCTGTCATTGTTGCTGACTGTTGGCTGGGACATTGGGGGGCTGTTTCTCAGAACCTCTCTACACATCACCTCCTCTGGGATCTCCTGGCAAAGGCTGGTTCACAAAGTATCCCAAAAGAACAAGTGAGAAATACA
>RJWM01026607.1:0-27847 GCA_004363535.1 Dasyprocta punctata
ATTTGGACTCCAAACTCTTATCTCAGAGTCTGATTTCTGTACCATCATTCTACTTACATAGAATTCTTAAAAGTCAATGGCTTCTTTCTGCTACAACTAGTAGTCTTTTTCCAGAAGTCTTCTTTCTTGTATTTCCATGCTGGTTGAATTCAGGGCCACTTAAAGGAGATTCCTGTTCTCTGAGAGGTAATGTACCTCCTATTACCCATGCACCATCATCCCGTAAATTCCTACATCAAAGCAGTTCTAGTCATATGCTGTTTTGCCTGTTGGAGAACTTGATCCAAGAATGTTAATTTTGCCCTCCGTAAATGTTTGATTTTGTGGCTCTGTTTAAATAGTGTTTTGTGGATATTCCTTGATTTTACTCTGAGTTCCATTAAGGACCTGGATTTTCTTAGTCATTATAGGAATTTGGAGTGTGTGACAGGACAAGTAGTAACTTAGTGAAGGGGAGATACAAGCACTCATTCTTCCGTTTACCACTTGGTAAACTTGCGACTTTGAAAATGTCACAGTTTTTCTGAGATGTATAATTTCTTCATGGGTTTAAGGCTTTATACTTATCAGCAAAGTTTCCTGCTCATTACCTAATTTGATGCCTGTATTTTACAAATAGGGAATGTTCTGAAACAAGTGATTTTCCTTGGATCATGGGACAAGGCCATGAGAGTGAAAACTGAGAACTTGGTCTTCAGTGTTTCCCTTAGCCCTTACCTTACCATATACCATGGCACTCTCCCCAAAGACTACCTTCCTGGATGTATAATTCTCATAAGTCTTGCTTCTAAAGCCTGTAACCTCTTCTGTTTCAGCTTCAAACTACTTGAACAAAAAGTTCTTGAGCCAGGCGTGGTGGCGCACGCCTTTAATCCCAGCACTTGGAAGGCTGAGGTAGGAGGAGCGTTGTGAGTTCGAGGCTCACTTGGGCTACAACATGAGTGCAAGGCTGGCCTGAGCTACATAGTGTGACCCTTCCTCAAAAAAGAGTTGGGCTCAGTGACCTAAGTGCCTGCCCTGGCAGGCATGACGTTGTGAGTTTGATCCCCAGTACTGCAAAAATAAATAAATAAATAAATAGACAAAGAAATAAAGAAAAAATAATAAAAAATAAAAATAAAAGGAACCTCATCAAAAGAGGTAAAAAGATTTAACAATTTTCTGAAAAGTATACTTAAGAGACTTAAAAATTAGCAAAGAACAATGAAATTCTGTTGAAAACATTTTTTCTTTTTCATATGTGTCATGTAATTTGAAGTCTACTAGACTTTCCACGTAAGGACTCAACCCTGTTTGTGAAGAATTTTTACAACCAATCATTCATATGAAGGTGTTTTCTTAGAAGATGAGCCTGGGAGACAAAGGATCAGGCTCACACAACAATAAAGAACAACGAGAGATACTGGAAATAATATCTTAGGACAAAATACTGGAATTGAAAGAAAACCCCTATTTTTCAAATTACCTGAAATACTTTACTGTTTAGTCTTATGTCATGAGGGAAAGGTCTGAGGCTGAGAGTGTTTTTAAATCACTTTGTCCCAGGGGACTTTCCTAGGATTAGAAGATAGTGCTCCCAGTTTCCAATGCCATACCCCAAGGAACACATACTGTGCTTTCTTACTGGCATTTTATAGAATTATCTATGAGGCGGGGCTGCCTTTGGAGGTGATCGTTTTGCTGGGAAGCAGGGATGCTGAGAGGCAATATATCTTACTCCCTCCTTCCAGCTGCAGACTTGCCCCCTGATCTCGGAGGTCTGATCACTCATGTCTCAGCCCCAACTGCAACCCAATCTCTCAGTGAGCACAGCTGAGCTAAATTAATCTCATTTTTTAGCCTTTGCACTCTAGATATCAATCTCCTGGGCAGTTAGAGCTCCTGGAGCCAGGCATGAGATTCCAGAACCCCTTATCACTACCCCCTTTGTACTCCGGCCCCCAAGCTGCCCCCAGCACTGTGGGCACCACAGAGCTACAAAAACATTTGTCCCCATGGTAGGCTGGATTCCTCAGACCAGTGTGCCTAATGAGCTGGCCGCTGCCCGTAAATCAAGTCAAGCATACACAGTCCCAGCTTTCATCAGGTGAGTACAGTTCAGCAATGGCTTTGAAGGAGGGGCCCCTGTGGGCCCAAGAGGCTGTATGTTGCCCAGATAAACACCCCATCTCAAAGATGTTGTTCTGTTTTGCAGACAGGCTTGTCGTTAGTGGGAGGAAGCATGCTGGGTTGCCAAGTACTAAGAGCAGACTGATTTGATTCTAGAGCCAAATAAAAGAAACACACACACACACACACACACACACACACTCCAAAAGAGCTCAACAGAGCATGTGTGCATAACAGAAGATACAAAACGCTTACATCCCAGCCTGTCACACATGAGTGCATAGCGTCAGCAGAGACACAGCATGTGTGGCATTGATGGAATCTATCGTGAGGATTTCAGTGTTAAGGGAGTAACTGTCAGTTTGGGCACTACCCTCCCACGCCTTCCCTTTCTCCTGAAGTCTTCCCAGGCTGCCCTGCCTATTCAGTGTCTTCTTTAAACTCCTCCTATAGTTCCTGTTTAAATTGACCCATTGTTTAAATCCAGTCAGAATAAGACAAAGAGCAAATGTCAATTCTATGTTTTTGCTTTTACCCACATAGGGCAAGCTATTTTTGGTATGGCCTCTGTCCACTTAGTATTTAGCAAGTGCTCAATGAATTCTGTGTTGATTTTTCAAAATTCATCCACTAATAATGATGTTCAGTAACCACATACCAAGCATTCTCACACATCGGACACTGTTGTAGGTGCTGAAGATAAAGAGATGAACTTGAGACAGAAATACTTCTTATCTATGGAGGTGTAGACAATCACTGAGAAAGCGAAGGCTATGTGGTCTTCATGACAATCATGATGCAGCTCAGCGGTAATCAGCAAATTACGAAATGTAAGTGGGACAGGCGATAAAGAGCAGTAGTATGGGAAATGAGGGTGCTTTCAATAAGACATTAGATGAGGACTTCCAGGAGAAATTTTGTTTGATATGAAGCTTATTTGAAGCAAGCAAGTAAATGTTTGGAGGTCTGGGTGAGAGCATTCCAGATATAGGAGACTAAATGCAAACATCTCTAGGTAGGACAGCAAGGTGAGCTTAAGGGGTGGAAGAACAGCAGGGATGATGGGTGTGAGAGAGGAGTGGATGTAGGAGTAGAGACTGGAGAGGTAGACGGGAGCTATGAGGAGAGGTAGCAATGGTACGTGCCGGCCTGTAAGTCTGAGTAGCACATATGTTATCTCCTATGGTCCTCAGATAAAAACCCCATGGAGATAGCATCATCATCCTCTGTGTAGATCCACAAATTGACTCACATGACGAGATGACTAGCTGGGGTTCACACAGATGATAAAAAACAGAAGCAGGATCTAAAGCCAGAGTCCAGTTCTAACCTCTTGCTTTACCCACTACAACTTCCAGCTATCCTCATCTTAAGGAAGTGACAATTTTATTAGCGTTACAAATTTAATCATCTGAATGAGAGAAGAGAAAATATAATTTATGCTGATTTGAACTGTACAGCAATGGTAGTGGCTACTTTATCGATTCATGTGTTTCATTTGTATTGTTTTCTTTTTAAGTAATTGTTATCAGACCCTCCAACACTGAGATAGCCCCATGCTAGATATGAATATTTGAGCAAATATATCAGGCAGATTATTGCACATCTCAGTATCATAAAGCTAAATATAATTTTAAAGGATGATAAAGTCAGTCTTATTCATCTAAATTAGTGTTTGGTTATCTTCTTGTACTATTATTTATTCAATATTTTTCTTCTAAAATGACTCAACTGTTTACATAAGCAGCTTGGCCCACAAAGGAAATATTCATTGCTATAAAAATAAGATCAAGGTAGTCTGTCATTAAAAGAAAGTATGAAGCCCAGTGTAGTGCTCCATACCATAACCTTAGCATTTGTGAGGCCAAGGTAAGAGGATTGCCAGTAGTTCACAGCCAGGTTGAGTTACACAGTGAGTTCAAGCCCAACATGAACTACACAAAGAAATCCTACCTCAAGAAAACAAATAAAAATTAAGTATGGAAATAAATAAATAGAAAGTGTTATGAATACAGTTAAATAAATATGAAATCTCATTTTGTCTTAAATTATCCAGAGTAACCTCCATGGTAGGAAACAAAACCATGAAAAACATTAATCTTACTCTTTTTTTCTGCAACCACAACAGGAAAGGGTGAGGGTGAAGTATCCCTGCTTGTCATGTACTTTGTACATAGTTTCTTCATACAGTTTTCAACAATTATACCTTGGGAATTTGGGAAAACATTCTTTGCTGTCTTTTTATTTATGCAGAGCATGAGATCTATATCCTGCACAATAATAGTGATCAGATGCCTTGGTGTGAAACACGGTGTACCTCTTACTTCTCAAGTAAAGATTTGACTTACCTCTTTGACATGATCATAATGCTCTCCAATCAACAATTATCTCATCCTTCTGTGCTCCACTCCGTATCTGTTGGGAGCTCTGAACCAAAAAATACTTCATGCTTTTCTATCTTGAATCTTTACTTATGCTTTCTGTTTTCCTTCTTTCTGTAACTCTCTCCTCTCCATGTCATCTCTGACTCAAAAACCTCTACCTAGGATTTACAGCACATTCGACAACTTCATTCTGTAATTTATCATGTGGATTCACATGGATGCAGTGATATAATCTTTGCATCTTTCACCTTATATCAAATTTCTCTAGGTAGAAATTTGATATAAATTTCTATTCTGGGGTTGCAGAAGGTTTTTGTGAAAGTTGATTTGTTTACACATTGATTCTGTTCTCATGACTTCACTATTATGTAGAAGGATATGTATTATCCATCCCCAATTTTCTTGCCAGAACTAGAAGAATATTTTAAATAAGATTTTGAATGGCTATGTTCCATTTTGTTTTTACTAGATGAAACTCTTATAGAAGCTGGAGAAAGTCATTGGCTTCATTACTGACTCTCAAATAGAGTTCATTCAATGACCTCTGTTTCACATGTCCATGAATTATCTTTACTGTCAAAGATCATTTCTTTTCTTCAAATTTACAAAGACTTTCATTAGAAAGTTTCCCAATTACAACTCCTTCCTGTATATCTTTCCTAAGGCCATGAAATCCTTGATAATTACAAAGTAAATATTTTACTATCTTGAGATTGTCAACCCTATGAAGCGATTCATATAAGTGATACACATTTCTGGTAAAGAGGAAATTGCTTGTGCATCCCTGAAGTGTTCTTCACCCTGGATGCATTTGGTTGCCAGTCATGTCATTATGTGACAATGACACCAGGGATAAAACTGGGTGCTAAGGAGGATGATTGTCTTGGTTACTTTTTTGCTGAGGCAGAATACCTGGTGCCCAAATTTAGGGAATGAAAGGTTTATTTCTTACAGTCCTCAGGGCTTTCAGTCCATACTCAGTTGGCTCCAAGGCAGTGTGGTGCAGCAGGGCCGCCATTCATGGCCACCACAGCAGCAAGCTGAATCCTCGAGAGAGAGAGGACATGCCTTCCTCCTGCCCTTACAGTGCATGTTGGGTCCACCCCTGGGTGGGTACAACACTCACATCACCAATCCTAGCTCCAGACAACAAACTAATCACAAATGCCAGACTCAGCCCTATCCACGATTACATGAGGCTTTGGGGGGGAGGGATACAGGATCAAACCCATACAATGAGATGAGAATTGGTAAGAGAGTTGTTCCTGCAATCTCTTTACCAGAAGCTGGAATCAATTTGAGTTCTAATAATTACCTTTCAGGACTACAACATGGTGTTGAAGAAATATAGGTATCATTTGCTACATTTTGAAAAAGAATCATGCTGGCTGGGAGTTTGGCTCAGTGGCTTAAGCGCCTGCCCTGGCAGGTGCGAGGTTGTGAGTTCGATTCCCGGTGCCGCAAAAAAAAAAAAAAAAAAATCATGCTAAGCTTGAACTCTAAATATTATGGAATATATTAAAAGTTTATATTCAATAACTTTATTCTTAACAATTGAAACATCAAAATAAATCATGCCAGTTGTAATATGCATCAATATAGAGATACAGAATTGTCATCATTAGAATACTTGATAGAAAAGATATGCTACATATAACAAGTGTGGTATTAATATGAGTGTGATATTATTGCTGTACCGACTAGACAAAAGTTGCATTTGGAATTTTAGAGTACATGCATGAAAAAAGGCACAGGACAATGCTCTCCCCTTAGAAAACCAGCACATGACTAACTAGAATGGTTGGGGAAAACAAACCATTTTAGCCTGTGGCCTGAGGTTGCAGAAGGCTTTTGCAATCTGCTATGTATTGTCTTTTTCCATGCCTTGTTCTACTACTTCCTATCAAAACTTGACTTGCATTCTAGCTATGACTATTGCTTGTCCTGGGACAAAAGGCTGCTCTCTGCTAGAACCAAGGATAGTCCCTGGGTGCCATGGGTACAGCTGCTCCCACCTTCCCATCTTCATGGGCACGTAGCACTTCTGGTGCCTACTGTAGTTCTCATTCTGGGCATCTCTGTCAAAGATCATTTGTGACAGGACTTGAGAAAAATAACAAAACAGCCTCCCCTCAAACCCTGGGAGGAATGTGAAAGCCCACATGGGGACACATAGGCTCTTTGTAACCTCAGCCTTGTGTCAGCTCCTTCTCCTGGCTGGCAGGATTAAGTGACAGAATACAATGATACGCTCAATTGGGCTGCATCGGGTCAGCCAGCACAGAGGATGCCTTTTATTTAAAGAAAGTAACATTGTGCCTCCTGCCAGACTGAGGTCATTTCCTTCCCTTTTCTATACTTCCTACCATTCCAGATTTATACATTTCTACAGTGTTTGCCAGAGCTCACCTGGAGCAAGCAACGCTCAAATAAAAACCTTAAAGAAATATTTTTGTTCAGGGCTCAGACCCATAAAGAATAACTGCTATGGGCTTAGAAAAATCCCAACCTGACTTTACAACTAATTGCTTAAATAAACCAAATAAACAGACCAGGTTTGTCTCACCAAAAATAAGGCTATAAGCACATACCTGCACTGAATTTGTAGATTTAATTAGAAAATTCTTCACCTCATACTGTGTTCTCACAGGTCTTATATTTAGTCTGTTCTTTTGTCTCTGAAATCAGGATGCTTGTATACATTTTAATATATATGTTTAGTCATCAAGAAAGAAAATAAACACTTTTCAATGCCTAGTAAAATCAAAGGTTTCTTTGGAGAAAATCAGATATTTCTTCTTAATGATATGTGAAAGCAATTACTCTAATATGATTCTGGACATTCTCCTAAAGATCAATAAGGAAACAAATACTCACCTTTCAGGTAAATTTTCTGTTTAGGAGCACCAGACATGAGCCCATAATAACTCTAACATCTGGATTGGGGGCATTAGTACCATATTTCTTCCTGTTACTCTTGATGGCTGCAAAGTCACCAGCCCCTGACTGGTTGATACCAGGAATAAGGACAAGAGAAAGGAACGTTTCTTCTATCTGTTGTGTCCTGAGTTCTCCCATGGGCCTTCCACATCCTCATTTTACTTAGTCTTTTCCACAACCTGAAAAGACCGCATTTTACAGTTTAGGACACTGAGCTAATAGAGATTAAGTAGTTAGCACAAGATCCCCAATGCTGAAAAGTAGCTCATTATATAGCGATTACATTGTCTTTTACTCATCAATTTTTAAAGCGTTCAGTCCATTCAATTTGATACACAGTCACTTTGTTTTGGAAAGATGTTTGTGTTGACTTTCAATGTAAAGATCTCTTTTGTTTGTGAAAAAGATATGTATTCCTTTGCCCCTATATTGTGTGTCTAGCATTTTCTAGTTGAGAAAATATATGTCCACCAAAATTCATAACTGTGCCAACTAACTGACAGTATCAATTTGAGTAACAAACACCCAACCAAGTTGAATCAGCATAATTCTGCTTGGGTTTGAAAGAACTCATTGAAGACAGAAGACCCACCCTGTGTGTGAGTAATACCAACCAATAGGCTTGTCTCTTGAATAGAATAAAGGAAATGAAGAAGGAAGGTTTGAAGAATAAGTGCAACCACAACTCACGCAAGGACGATGGAGACACTGCCAGGAAGTGGAAATTTATTAGGTGCGAGGGGAAGGGTCGCCTTGCGGACAAAGAATGACCCCGAAGGGAAAATGCAGGGCCTTAAGTACATGAGTAACTGCAGCAGGGGAGTCGGGGCGTGGGCCAGAACAGCCAGGAGCATTAGGTGCTTTTCTGGGTGGGGTCTTGACAGGAGGGAGTATCACTGGCTTCTAGGGTCATCGCGCTTCTCAGAAAAATATGCAGGTGTCCTTGCAGGTGTCCTTGCAGTTGACATTGTTCTGGTGAGAAACCTGTCTACCGCCGGTGTCGCTCTCGCAAGAGACCTGAGCGGGTGGATGGGCTGAACCTGTTAACTCTCTCCTCCCTGCACCCGCAAACTTGGTGCCCCTTCAAGGTTCACTTCTGTTTCTTCAAGGGAGCTCCAGTTTTCACCTTCACCTTGGACATCGTCTCCTGGCTTCCAGCACAGACCCTCAGCCTTCCATTGCAGACCCTTCAGCCTCCCGATATGAACTTGCATGGAAGTCCACTGAGCTCCAGACCTTTGACTGCATCCTTTGGATCTCCGGCAAGAAGACTGCCCCTCTGAACTCCTCCACACCCGACTCTGTGGGAGGTCAATGTAAGCTGATCTTGTAGAGTCTTATATATTTTTACATCTTGCATTAAATCTGTTTCTCTAGTGAGCACTGATTGATACAATGATCACCTGAAAAAATGTTTTATTTCATTAAACTCATTTACGAATACAGACAGAACTTTTATCCTTGTACTGGACGTGGACTAAGGGCTAGGAGGAGTCTGGACACGGGCTAGATAGCACTCTCCCCAAGCATCCATACCTCACAGAGCGAGCACCATTGCTTCAAAGAAAAAGTCAGAAGAGGAGGAGGTGAAGTAGAAAGGCGGTGAGCCTGAGTCAGCATTTGAAGAAGAGCCATAAGGACTCAGTAGTTAAAGAGGGGAGTCTCACTTGGTGCCGACTTGAGGAACAGAAGTTATTTCATGATGTTCTCTGTGGGCTGTGTTAATTACTGCTGTAACAGAAACACCTAGAACCACCAGAAATTTATTCCCTCACAGTTCTGGGGACTAGAATTCTGAAAGGAAGGTGCAGGCTAGGCTGTGCTCCTCCCCAGTGCTCTAGTAGAAAGTCCTCTGTGCCTTTCCTTGCTCTCTGGTGGCTCCAGAGCTGTGAGGGAATAAATTTCTGGTGGTTCTAGGTGTTTCTGTTACAGCAGGAATTAACACAGTCCATTATTTTGAACATTCTTTTTTTCTTCATGTAAACTCATGTATATAGCATTTGATGACTGCTGTTTTTTTTTTATTAGAAAACATGCCCCTAAGTGTTCTCCATGAATTTCCTATAAACTTCCAGATGAACCCTTTACCTGGCAAAATTGGTGACAAGAAATGTCATCTCTGTATCAGTACCACACTTGATTTAGGAAGCAAAACATTATCAACCACGTTGATTGTGGTAATTTTGCATCATGAGTACTTTCCTAGTGCAAAATGAAATTTCTATGTCCATTCAAGAGTGAGTGGGACAGGTGGTCTGGGACCATTTGCGTTGGCCTTGATCTGTAGCTCCTGCCCATGTTGCTGAGCCTCACTTGTCAATGGAGTCACAGGAAGTCCCTCTTGTATTAAAGCACGAAAATGGAAGCTGTAATGTATGAAATTTCCTAGACTAACCATCTCCATTTCTCAGAGACCAAAAGGAGTTGAGCAAAGACTGGATGAAGGTTTTAGGTATAGAGCAAAGGGAGAACTAAGGCAGCTTCCGGCACAGATGAGATGAGAACACAATGGAACTTTCCTAATCAAAACTTCCTTGGAAGGTTAGAGGTCATAAAGACATAGGGATGAGATCAGAGGAAGTTCTATTGGGGAGCAACAAAGAAAGAGGCTTCTTGAGGGTGGATCAGGGAAGCCCTGGTGAAGGAGAAATTCCCAAAGACACAGAGTTCTACAGCATTTGCATCTCTATATGTAAGGCTGATAAAAGAACCTTGGGTAGCCTGTGCTGGCTAGGAACTATAATGGCAATTGTTTGCAATGTTAACTTTGAGGTATTGTAAAATACTGTCTTGGTTATTTTTCTCTCATTGCCGAGACAAAATATCTGATGCTCAAAATGAAGAAAAGAAAGGTTTATTGAGCTCACATTTTGTGAAGGTTTCAGTCCATAATCTGCTGGGTCCAAGGCAGGGTGGTTCATGGCAGAAGGCAACAATTCATGGTGGTGAACAGCAGCAAAAGCAACAAAAACAAAAAGGAGAGAAGTGTGGAGAGAAGACTTTTTTCATCCCTTATATTTCATGTAGGCCACTCACCCTAGGATGGGTGTAGTACTCACACCCGTAATCCCAGCATTAGACCATAAATCAATCACAAACTATAGAAGCCTGCCTCCATGACCACATGAGGCTTTGAGGGAACATCCAGAACAAACCATAATAAATACCAAAGTAATTTTTGAAACATTATAAATATATTTTATTATAGTACTCTATAACATGACATGAGAAGTTAAAGGAATGTTTTTTATTTATTTGTAATTCTTTAGACATACATGGATTTGACTATAATGTTTGATTGTCTAGAAGTTCCTACTAATCATTTGGGAGATGGATTTTTCTGTCTCTTAGATTTTAATCACTTTAAGATTAAGGGGCCAAGTTTTCTACTTCCTTTGGCCTGCCAGTTGGCTACATTTGAAAATGCATTTTGATGGCTGGAAAAAATTAATTCATCTCCAGAACATTTTGTAGACCAGCTCACTGAGTGTAGTGTGCACTAGTATTTCAAATCCTATGATGAGAGACTCAATCTTGATTGACTTACTGTACCTTGATCTAAGCATACCTTTGGCACAGGTTTTAGTAACAGCACTGGTCAATCATGCCATTGTGCAGTTGAGTCACTGATTTGACACATTAGATGAGTGATTATGGATTGTCTATCCTGGAGCCCATTCCAGGAGCCAAACTTCAATCTCTGAATAACCCAAAAATCAAGTCTCCTACTGCACAGAGGTGCATGTCTGCAGATAACGAATGATTTTGTTGTTCTCTGCTCTGCTGCAATGCTTACGATTGATGAGAATATGCTTTATGTCTTCCAATTTGCTTTCAATCTACTTTAGACATCTAAGTCATGTCCTCCCACAGACATAGCCTAATTTCTTTTTTCATTATATGTTTCCTTTAAAATGAAGCCAAGTATAAAACCTGAGGGTTCATTTACCAAACTCTTTGACCCTTTAAAACAATCTCCAATGACTAAGGAATCTGTGACCCTTTTAAAAATAGTTCTAGTGTGACTAAGTCCTACAACTTTTAAAAATCAATAATAATTTTTGAAAGATTAAAAAATAATTAAATGTGCTTTTCTTGACTTTTAAAACTTTGGGAATCATAGCAGAGTAATTAGGTTTAATTTAGGAGAAGGGAAGTAGCTTCTGGAGCATCCTTAGCATTCCCAAACCATTTAAGCCACATCCCAAGGAACACACATAAAAACCGGCTCATAATATTTTCTTCAGTACCCGTGAAAATATTTACATGGAAATTTTACTCCATGGCATCACACTTGCCTAAAATTCTTATTTTGTCTCACAATATTTCCCTTTCAGAAATGGGCATTTCTCAGGAGTTATGGTATAAAGAGAAAAGTTAGTATTATATTTAATAATTAGCATGAATAATTTTGGTAGGCAAAAGAAATACTTGGGTTTCACTTTGAAAGTACTCCAAAAAACCCCACTCAACTTATTATGACTGAACAATTATACACACGATGGGATTAATACTTTTCAACCCATTTCAAATTCAAGTACAATGGACCATTTTTGCATTTTGTTAACAAATTCCAAAGAAAAGATTTTACATTTTGCTATGCATATGTTTATGTACCTATAATGTGTATCTACATGTTGTTAAAGTTGGTTGGAATCCAAGAACTCTATATATTTATTAGAAGAAGTAATCTTTAAAGTTTTCAATATTTATTCAATGTATAACTAGCCCATGAAAAACAGCATGAAAGAGTCTGCTGTTTTGAAATAATTCAGAAAGACAAAAATTTTAATGTATCCATAAATACAGCAATGATTGGCTTAGAATATCCATTCAATAAATATTTGTTGAACCAAACTGCCATCATTAATGACAACAGAGCTGAGACTCTTAATTTTTAAACAATAAATAATTCAACAAATAATTAAAATTGCATAAGTATATACAAATATCTTATTTAAGTGTGTGCTATAAACCCCACAATATTACATAAGGAAGAGTTCTTCCACTTAGATGTAAGGAAAGAGAAAAAATTTTATTATTTACAAATTAGTATAATTTAAATTTTAAACATATCATCAAAATGTCCTTCGGTCATTTATTTTCTAGAATTCTTTCTAGATTTTCTCTATATTTGGTCATTTATTTTCTAGAATCCTTTCTGTATCTTCTATAGTTCAGAAGGGAGAAAGCTTAATACCAGTCCATTCAGGACAGCACTGTTTAATTTAAGGAGACAACAAAGTAACTTTGGGGAAAGTATGAGTGACAAGATTAAACACAGTCAAAATTCAGCCACAGATTAAACTGTACTGAAATAGCCACTGAGCATTCTTCACTGTCCCAGGACTGCAGTCAATCCAGTGGTACGGCTATAAATTTGGCTCACTAGCACAAAAGAGAGGGATGAGACTCTTAAGCCCTGAGAGGAACATAAAAATGCCGTAGTAAAATTCTTGTGTCATACATGAAGTTGTATAATGTAAGGTAAATGTGACAAGTTATAGATGTATAGTATAAAGCCTAAGGCAATGGTTGGATTTCTTTTAAAAAGACACAAATATATGTTGTCCACAAAAGCCTCTTTTTAAATAGCCAGATACACAAATTTAAACTAAAAGGATGGAGGAACATCTGAAATTCAGGAATGAAAAATGTTGCAGCATCTCTAAATGTTGTTTAGTAATTATTATAAATTCAAACAAATAATTACAATAAGACCCATTAATTGCTCTTCTAGTTGTTTACCCAAGAGAATTAAAAATGAGTGTTTGAAAAAGCCATAAGTGAATTTTTATATCAAGGGTAACAAATTATGCATAACTGCTCCAAATTGGAATAAACCAAATGTCCTTCAGTGGGTGAATGGATAAATGAATAAGGGAATATCCTTATGATAAAATGTTATTTAGCAATAAAAAGCAATAAAATATTGGAAAAATGACATCTACAAATAGTTACTACTATGTACTTATTAAATTTTCTAAATTTAAATACTGACATAAAACATTTTGAGAAGAATGTGTAGCAGGTAAGACTCTCATGAAACTTATTAGATCATAAAATGGCAAAACGGTGCTGGTAAATAGTCTAGTTGTTTGTTGAAAAATTAAATATATGCATGACATATGACCTGAGCATTTCACTCCTAGTAAGTTACTTATGACTAATGGTCTATAAAATCTTTCAAATGACTAGGATTGTTTCACAGAAACATACAAATGTCAAAATGCATCAAAGTGTGCTTGTGAAATATATGTAGTATATATAATGTATGCCTCAAAACTTTAAAACATTAAATTATTTATGAAATGCAAAAAAAAAACCTTGCAGAAAGTGTTTAGAAGGCAATTTCAACATAAATGTTATAAAAGAAAAAATGTTTAATATTGTTGATCTAGTCATACATCCCCAAAACTTAAAGAATAAAAATTGAAAACAAAATAAATGTAGAAGAAAGGAAATAAAGAATAAAAATTAATGAAATACATACAAAGGAATATCAATAAAGCCAGAATAGTTACATTTATGAGTACCTTATAAAATTGATAAACCCTGGGTAAAATTGATTTTAAAAAATGAAAACTGGGCATATTAATTACAAGCATTGGGAATGAAAAAGGAGACTTTATAGTAATTTAGTGCCATATGACAGCAGATATTTTACTGGCTCACAGGAGACAATTTTCAAGTTTTCAGGAATCTCCAAGTCCACTATAAACAGAACCATTATAAAAATTAAATTATATATCATTTAAATTTAACAAATTACTAATTATTACCCAATTCCTTTACCATATATATCTTTTAGTATCTATGCCCTTGAGTTTACATGTATCATTGATATTGTCTGGTGGAAATGTTTTAAGGTGAGGGGCTTTTCATCTTTCTTACATCTCCTACAAGCTCTGTCTATCCATATCATACTGGTGCTTATTGGTCGTAATTGGAGTATTTACACTATTGAAATTCACACATGCTTCAAATTTGGGCTTCATTTATTGTTTTAGTGTTGTCTAGACTTTTTACAAGATAGATAAAATATTAATAATTCAGAATAATCTCAAAAGTACAACGAGTCTTTAGCCATTGCCCTGTGACTAGCACTTAAATATCGAGAAAATAATCTTCAGATGTTTGAAAACTACTACCCAGTAAAGGGAAGAAGTTGTTCATTTCATGAAGAACAGTTCAAGTTCCTCCTAGTTCTGAGGCTGAAGGAAGATTCAGCTTAATGAATATCATGTGTGGAAAAGTCAAAATAATTCAACAGTAGATAATATATCATACTGGATGACTGTGCATTTTTGGAAAAAAATATGCACTGTAGGGCAAGACCATTGTCAAATAAGATTGTTATGATACCAAAGACTGATTATTGATAAAAGTGGCAACAATCAAAGAAAACATTCAACAAAATAAAATATTACATGAGATTTACAATAATGTTGTCTATTTTATTATGTATAAATTGTGCATTATGGACTCTTTAAATCAATAAAACCACTAATAATCTCATATACAAATACAATGCATACATTATATTCTGCTTAGAAAACATTTATAGCAGATCAGTGAAATCATCCAATAAACAAATAATAAAACTATTTTTGGTAATAAATATATAAATAAAATTTAAATGGACAACCTTGTAGAAAAATAAACCTTCAAAATTAAAAATATTTAGATTGTCTCAATTCTTTGTTAATTAAAACAATTAAAATAATAACAAACTTTTTCAAAAAGAAAATTCTACCTTAGATACATTTACCAGTGACTTCCACCAAATTTTATGGAATAGGTAATAAGAATCTTACATAACTTCTTTTGCTATATATAGTTACATATAACTGTTAAGTTATATAGTCTATAGTACATTAGGTTATATATTACATGAAATACGTATTATATATATGTATCTCACTGTCTTCCTTATTTCAATGAATGTAGAAAAAGCATTTGAAAAAAAATCAATACTCATGAGAAACACTTAGCAAACATAAGATAGAATATTCTTAACCTAATAAAGATTATAGTAATCCTTGGTGTGCAAGCATAATTCATCCCAGAAACATGCTTGCAATCCAAAGCATTGTATATCAAAATGCATTTCTTCATAAGAAATAATGGAAACTCAGATGATTAATTCCATAACACAAAAATACTCATATAAAAGTGTACAGTAATATAATACAAAACAATAAAGAAAATACAAAATAGAAAAACAAACAAATTAACCTCACTTACCTCAAAAAATATTTGTGGCTAGAGTGAGGAACACAGAGCAGGATGTCTTTCACTATCACTAATGTCATCAGTTCTACTGGCTCAGTGGAATCATTTTCTGTTCATGCAGCCTTAACAAGGAACCTATCCAATGACATTTACTTTTGCCTCCTTTTGAGGGTTCTTCAGAAGTGTGACATTACATTGTCATTAAAGACTCATTGCTCACAATACTATAGCTTTATTTGGGTGATGATTTCCTATAAAATTTTGCCCTGTTTTCAAAGTTTTACAAATCTCCCTAATGTCATTTGAAGTGAGGGACACATCCACTGTTTTTCTCCTCCTCCTCTGCAGATGAGATCACCTCCACAATCTCTTGTTGTTGGCAGATGATCACCCACAATTCCACACACAAAGAGAGTAGGTGTTAGAGAAGAACAGTTGGTTCAACTGTGATTATGTGATGTTTGTCTTCGTGTACTACCTGTAGTTGTATTGCAAGATATCACTCACATTTATCAAGTTAAAGTTTACTAAAAATGTTTGCTTGTCTTGTGGAACACTTTGGAACAAGTTACTTGAGATCCAAGGTTTTACTGTATTTACAAAAAACCTGTAATAAGCATTATCTATAATCACGAAGTTTAAATGTTTCTTACTAGGATAAGAAACAAAGCTATTATTACTACTGTTGTTCAACATTGTGCTATTGATTCTATACAGCAAACTAATATAAAAATATTAAATGGATAAACTTTGGAAAGCAATAAAACTTAATGTGTCCTAGATGCCATAATTGTATTTTGAATAATGTACAGAAAAATAAATAACTAGAGTAACTAATTCACAAAATCATTTATATTAACACTGCCAGTCCCATAAACTAGCAATTAAACTTTCAAATGCCATTTGCAATAGCATCAAAAAGTAACAGATAAGAATCAATATAGCAAAAATATGCAAATCCTCTATCCAGATAAACTGACTCTATAATAATTATATAATATTTTTAAAAAAGAATTTTAAAGACAGTCTGGAAAAGGAACAAGCTTATAGGACCTCTGCTATCAGATACCTCGATTGGTTGGAGACTAAACTTTCAGCACATAAGCTTTTGAGGAACATTTAAGATCCAAACTATGACTTGTTGTTTTATGAAAATAGAAAAATTGAAGAGATTGGAGAGCCCAGAAAGAGACTCACACATGTGTGGGCATTTGACTTATAGCAAAGATAGCACTGCGAAGTAACAGGAAAATAAACCTCTCTTAAATAAATGTGCTGGGGGAAACTGCCACCTCTGTGGAAAAAAAAATGATATTAGGGGTCGTGAATTAGGGCAGAGTCCATTTCAGCAGCTTTTCAGTTCCATGCAGTTTCAGCTGGGGTCGATCTCCTGGAGTTAAATGGCACATTCCAAGAAAGCATACTGAAATTGCTGACAATTTCCTTCTGATTGTCTGCTCTGGTTCAGCCAAGGGTTGGTTTGAGAGCCTTGATTTCTCTCCATGTGAAACACTCTACAGGGCTGCTTGGTTGTGGTGTCCAGAAGCCATAGTTTCAAAAGACAGGAAGTAAAAATTCCTCATCTCCTAAACACTGAATTTAGAAAGTGTCCCTAGATTACTTTTGCTTTATACTACTGGTCAAATAAGTCACAGAATCCATCTACCTAAACATACGATACCATATCTCAAAAGAATCATGTCATTTGTGACCATTCTTAATCTCCCAACCCTGCCTCATCCCCAGCCTTCAATATATGATTTCCAACATTTAGTGAAGGAGCATGGGAAAACCTTGGAAGATGGGTATAGAAACCATTTCTTGGGATTTCTTGTAAACTGACCTGTAATGCCAACCCTCATTTTAAAAAGCACTGAAGCTCACAAGAATTCTGGATGATATCTTATTAGTATGTGTAATTAGTGAGTTTCATTAATTATATTTTCTCTGTCAGTTCCACTAGGGATGAAAACATGTCCTAAGAAAGACATGTCACTTTCTGTAATTTGGTTCATTTAGATTTATTTGCATCCTTGGTATTTTGATTTTTTAAAAAAGCTAGAATTTTATAGGTTATCTGGCTTATTATCATTGTGAAAGAGAGTGATGAGGTCTTAGCTATTTTCTCTTTACTTAGACACAGTACCCAATACCTACAAACTAAAGAAGGAAGGGTTTACTTTGGCTCACAACATGTAGCAGTTTCAGTTCATAGTCCTTTGGCTCCAAGACAAAGCAGTATGGCAGACAGGCACAACAGAAGAGAAACAGTACAGGCCATGGCAGTGGGAAGCAGAGATGATCAAGGGAGGAGGGAGGGACACAGACCCTTCCAGGCCATGGCCTGGTGGCCTCTTCTGACCAGGCTTCATCTCCCATCATCACATTTAGCTATAAATTCATCAGTGGATCAGTGGGTTAGCACTAGTCTACTGATGAGTATAATGCCTCCATGATGAGGTTTTCAAAGTCCCTACCCATGATCCCTTGAGGCTTTGGTGGGGGTTTATATCTCATTGAGATATAAACCATAACAAACAATCTCATAACTTTTGTGTCTTAACCAGAAAAAGAAATTTTCCCAAATTCTTGATTTGCGTATGTACTTCCTATAACTTTCTTCTTACTGATTTGCTATAGAAGTTTTTGATGCCATGAATGTTCTTTACAGTAAATCTATGAAATATCCTGTAACAATTTTATCAGTATTATTTTTCTTTGACATTGGATGATCAATCCAGTTGTGGGTTCTGATCCTTTTAACTAGTCCATACCATATTTTTTCGAATTTTAGTCCTTGTAAGTAGTTATAGAGCTCATTAATAATCTGAGCTTTCTCTTTAAAAGAAAGATAAAATTATATTTGTAGTTTTATTCTGAAACCAGAATCAGAATTACTTGTTAATCTAACTTATTTTCCTTACAAATTTTTTACTTATGTCTTTTCCATGGATTTTCTTTTATATAAAATCTTATTTATAATCCTCATAAATTAGAATGTCTAAAGAAGAAGGCCTTGTAGAAATTAGGGTAAATATAAAAGAACAAATATATATATTTTCATAACACTTGTTTATGTGTTGTAAAATTTTAGTAGAAGATGTCTTAATTTTTATGTGTCCTTTTACCAGTATGGAAATCTATAAAAACTATTTGCAAAGCTAGCATATGTTTTAGTGCATGACTTCTTTTCATTCTTAATTATAGTAAAAGGATCCAGAATTCTTTCTACCAGTTCTTTCTTCTGTATACTGCTTGAAGTAACTTTGAGGGTCAAACATGATTTTGTTATATTATTAGAAAATAGAATAGTATAACTATATTTATTTATTTTAAGTTGGATTAAGAAAAAGAAATTTAAAAGAAAAATGATTCATTATTTGAAAAGTAAGAAAATAGTTTACCCCTATAAAAATATTGTGGGAAAGTGACCTACTGTAAGATATACATACCTCAAAAGTCAGGATTCCAACTTCTTTTCTCTCTGCCACAAGAAGTCCCTTTCCATGTATGAAAATTTCCAAAGAAAATTTCTCTATAAACAATCACTGAGAAAAGCGTACGGCCATACCAACATCTGGTTCAACAGGAACAACAGAAAACATCATCTTGTACCTAATGAGTGAGGCTGATGTTTTTAGCCTTACTACTACAGGTGGTGTCAAAAGACTGAGGCAGGCCAAGTTCTTGTTCACAGAAGTCTCTTTAAATAGAGCCAGTTGCATCTTCCACTATGAGCAGGTGCCAAACACACAGCAGTATTATTTTGTTCCAGGCTGAGCAGGAAACTTTTGGTAACATTTCTTCTGTGCTAATGTTTGAAGAAAAGTTATGACACTGGGAAAATCCAAAGGATATAAAATTTGTCTTTATTGGGACTATTTTTGAAATTATGCTTTTCATCAAGGGTTATTATCTATGAGATGCTCTTGCAAATTAGTTATGCTAAGTAGCTATGATAGTCACACACATTTCTTAAACCTTCTTTCAAGCTAAGGACACATGTGGCCCATGTGCTTGTGTGTGTGTGTGTGCGTGTGTGTGTGTGTGCGTGTGTGTGTGTGTGTGTGTGTGTGTGTGTGTGTTATAGTGCAGATCTAAAATGTCTCCCCAAAGTCTCCTGTGTTCAGAGGTGAGGCTTTTGGAAGGTGATTTTTAAATTAGGGAACTGTACTCAACAATGGATTTACCCATAGATGAGTTCATAGTTCACTGTGTAGCTAGAAGTGGTTCCTGATTGAAGTTGAAGATGGGTTGGTGGGTTTCTAGAGTATGCATTTGAATTCTCTTCTTTCTATCTCCTCTGTGTCTCTGCCTTTGTCTTTGTCTCTGTCTCTGTCTCTGTCTCTCTCTCTCTCTCTCTCTCTCACACACACACACACACTATTACACTATTTCTGGCTCTCACTTTTTCTCCTCCCTGTTTCCTGCCTTCCATGGATTGGACAGGTTTTCTCCCCCAGGTCCTTCTACCAAGACATTTCTGCTTTGCAACCAGTTGGCAATGGACTGAATCCTCTGAAATCATGAGCCAAATAAACCTCTTCTTTAAGTTGCGGATGTCATGTATTTTGTCCCAGCATTTGGGTAGTTACACAGAAAACTGACAGAGGAGAAGGAAATTCATTGTTGTGACTCTGCCTGATTATGTGCTTCAGAAGTCTTTAGAAGTGGTATTGAGCAAGAGTTTGGAAAGATTTGGAGATGCAAGATAAGAGCGAAAAGCCCCTAGAATGTTGTAAGTAGGGCTTGATGGGTGGTTCTGTTTAGAGCTCAGAAAAACTGAATACCACTAAGAATATGGACAGTAAAAGTCAGGATCAAGAGGTCTCAAACGAAAGAAAGACTATATTGAGAATTGGAACAGAGGCTATGCTGTTGCATTATGACAAAAAAAAAAAAAAGAAAAAAGAAAAGAACCTACCTACACCATCCATGTCTAAAGTTGTTGTGGGAAGCTGAAAGAATCATATGTAAAATTTGGTCACCAAGGAAAGTGTGGTTGCTGAAAGATTAGTGCCACTATAAAGAAGCCAAGGACAATAGGAAAGATGACTTAAGGTATCTCAGTAACTGATCAAACCCTGGTCGTCAGAATCTCAAGGATGTAAAAGGGTATAAGAATCTTTGAAAGACTTTCAAAAGAAGAGATCCCAAGGTGCCAAACTCGCTCAGGGTTACCTAGAGAATGATAAGACTGAATTGAGCCATGCAGGAAGGCAGAGGCTACCATAGCCAGTAGAATCTTGCTACTGCTCAAGGTGGCAGCAGATCTTGGTATTATCTATGTAATTCTGGCTTTATAGGACTGCAGAATGCAAGAATTAATAGAATCATGGGGATTCCAACCACGTTTCAGAAGAAAGCCTGGGAAGACTGGCCATGTGGTATGACAGAGTCACAGTACCTGTTAAGGTCCCTGAAAAGACAATGCATGAAGCTATGGAAGTGAAACCAAATTGGCAGTGGAGACTTCAAGAAGCTGGAGATGCTAGGAATGTGGAAGTTTTACTGAAGAAAGCCACAGGCAGCAGGTGAATCCAACCCAAAAGAGGTCATGTGGGCTGTAATAGCAAGGTCATTTGTATGTTCTTTTGCCTATTGGAGCTTACATTTTCCCACTACATATCCCAGGTGCTGGACATGGAGCTACAGGATTTAGTGTTTGATCTACTGGATTTCAGTCTTGCTTTGCTCCTATTCCTTTATATTCCTTCCTTCTGGAATAGGAGTGGTTACTCTGTGACATTTTATGCCGGAAGTCTCGTATTTTCAGAGGTGAGGCTTTCAGAAGGTGATTGGATTGTGGAGGAGCTATAATGTATTCATCAGTAAATTAATTCATTGATGAGTATATAGTTGAATGTGCTGTTAAAGAATTGGAGCTAGTTGGAGGAGGCAGATCACTAGAGATGTGCCTTTGGAGGGTATATGTCTCTGGCTTTGCCTGCTGTTTCTGCTTTCTGGCTGCCGTGAGCTGAGCAGGTTCACTGTGCCAGGCCCTTATACCACACCACTTCTGCCTTGGAGCTAGCCTTTGGAGGATGGAATGCTCTGAAGCCAAATAAACCTCTCCTCCTTTAAGTTGTGAGTGTCGGGGTATTTGTACCAGTGATGGAAAAATGATTAACATAGTGTGTGTGCACAGGGATGCTGCCGGGAGACACTGAACTACTCAAGTGGGTGGGATGATTGGGAGCAACTCAAAGGGAGAGCTAGAACAGGATATCATAGTTCTTAGTGACATTACGCCTGTGTCTGGTATTTAATTCTTAGTCACAACTTTTACGTATCTTTCAAGGCTGCTCAAGGTCTACATGAAACATAAACTCTTTCCTTTTGGCCATTGCCCTCACTGATGTCTGAATTCCTAAAACACATTTAAATTCCATGCTCAAGTTGGCATTCAATTAGATATTTCTCAAATTGTCACTCTTCTTAAATGTGGTTTTTGACTCTAGGTTTTGTTTCTGTTTTTGCTTAGATAATCCTAGTCGTAGGGGGAGGCCCTGGTTTGTTTGTTTGTTTCTTTCTTTCTCTCTCTTTTTTTTTTTGATTCATTATTCCATGGTGAAAAGGATATAAAGAAGTGTTACATAAATACAGCCAAAGTTGGACCTTCAAATGTGGGTGTCTTTAGACTAATTCAAAATGGATTTTTAAATATTTATTTAATACATACTAAAAGAGGCTGGGAGACTCTAATTTCCTATTAATAAAAATGTATACAGAAAGAGATACATTTATCTATTCATTTTGCTGTCCAGAGCCAAAAGTCTGAAAAACATAACAGAAATAGTTTGCTTTCCTATAGCTTTTATCCTGTCTACTGTTCTTTGTGCTTATCCAAACTGGACAAGTTTTTGGCAAACTTATTAAAGAACAGTATAATGAAGGAAATGCCTCAATCCCAGGAACAGAATTATGTCGTGCAGTGTTTGGACTCCGAGACTTCAGCTGGCAGCTACTGCTGTCTTTTGGCTGCCCACAACTGCACGTGCAGATTTCGAATTTATTTGATAGAGCATGTTCTTGTTAGTGAGGACTCTACATTTCCATCTGAAGCATTGTCTGCTTCAGCTGGATTTGGAACAATTTTTTTTTTTCTGTAGCTAATACCATTGCATTGGGGGTTAGGTTTTAATATGAGAATTCTAGGAGGACATGAATATTTAAAATCATTTTAAATTTTGAATTTTGATTGGCTTGTTTGGCTTACAACATGATCGCACTTATTGAGGTTGGTGCACGTCCATAATGGATCTTGATTCTTTTTTCGTCTCTTCTCTCCCTCTTGCTCCCCCTCCTTCTGTCTTTTGATCCTCTTCCCATTTGAAAAAGATTGCTCTACTTCTTATTGTCTTTTCTTTTGGGGGGGGGTGCTTTTTTGAGGCAGGGTTTCACCAGATGGTTCAGGCTGGCCTGGACCTCACTTTGGAGGCCAGGCTGGCCTTGAACTTGCAGCAATCCTCCTGCCTCAGCCTCCCGAGTGCTGGAATTACAGGCGCCCACCACTGTGCCCGTTTCTTATTTCTCATTATCTTTTATATTGCTCTTTATCACATCTTTATTGACCAAAATCCATCATTTACATTAGAGTTCACTCTGTGTTGTACAGATTCTAGGGATTTTGACAAGTGTATGTCACATATAAACCCTCATAGTGTCACACAGAATGGGTTAAGCCTCCTAAGGATGTCTCTGCACTGCTGTGGGTTTTTAATATATATATACTTTGGTCAGATTGAGGAAGTTTTCTTTTATGTTTTAGTTTGTTAAGGTTTTTTTTTAATTGTGAATTGATGTTCAATCTTGTTGAATTGTTTTTCTACATTTATTAAAATAATCATGTGGGGTTTTTTCCCTGGATTGTATTCTATTTTCATCATACTTTATTCTGACTGACTTCCAAATGGTAAACCAATACTATGTAGGTAAACCTCACTTGACCTAGATGTGTTATGTTTTTTATATATTGCTATAATTAATTTGTTAACATTTTGTTAAAGATTTTTAAGATTTATGCAATTTTTTATTATCTACAGTTTTCCTTTTATGTTTTTTCTGGATTTGGTACTATGGTAATACTGGACTCAGAAAATGAGCTGGGAAATATTTCCTTCTACACTATTTTCTGAAAGAGTTTTTATAAGATTGATTGCAGACACATAACTGCTCATAGTATTTTCTTATCTTTTAAATATCCTTACAGTCTTTATGAATTGTTTTTATATACATACAAATTTTTTTCACTGTTATTTTCCATTATCTCTGTTTAAACATAATTGAGTCTTTTCGTCTAGTCTAGCACTGTCTGCATTTTAACCAGCTTACTCTATTCACATAATTATTTGTATGATTGAGTTTTAGTCTAACTTGTTTTATTCTTTGTACTTTGTGCTTTACTTTTCCACTTTTTGTGATACCTTTTACATTCATCAAATATTTATTACTGTTCCATTTATTGTTTCTCTTAGCTCTTCAGTTATGCCCTTTTATTTTCATTCTTAGTGATTGGTCTTGCAATTATATGCATTGTTCAGGTATCATACTGTAAGTTAAATTAATTGTAATGTGGTATTAGAACCTTGTAACATTTAGTCTGCTTCATCTTTTGTGCTTGTTGCATTTATTTTTATCTATGTTGAAATATAAAACTTTAGTCATTTTTTAAAATAGTTGTCTCATAAAGAAAGTAAGATGTCAGATGAATTAGTATTTGTAAATATTTTTGCATATAGTCACTGTTTTGGACCCTTCATTTCTTTTTTATGTCTAAGTTCATTTTCATACCCATTGTTTCATAGACTTAAAAGCTTCTTTTATGATGTTTTGTAGAGTAGATCGGTTAATTATGAAGATTTTTAGGTACTTAACTGAAAATATATTTATTTTGCCATCATTTTGTCAGTTTGGCTTTCCTGGTTATGTAATTCTGGATGGAAAGGTTATCTCTACCCTGACCATGAACCATGCCACTCCATTGTCTTCCAGCTTTCACTGTTTCTGAAGATGTCCGTCTTCATTCTCAGTGTTGTTTCCCTGATGGCTTCCATATTTCCCTGGCCATTTTTACAATTCTCTCTTTAGATTTTTATCACTTTGATTACAGTTTACCTAAATATGTCTCTTTTTGCTTGTTTATCTTTTGCTTTACTTTTGTCAAACTTTTCAATTCCACAAGCTGATATTTGTCTTAAAATTTGGAAAACATTTTCAACAATACTTTTTAAACTTTTTCTTTTTTCTTTCTTCTTTTTATTTTATTTCTTTCCTCAGTCCTTTAATCTTGTCCTTCTTGGACTTCAATGGCACATATTAGGTTTTTTAATAATGTCTCATACTCACTGTGTCTTTATCTTTTTCAGTCTTTCAATGCTTGTGGACTTTATTTTGCACATTAAACAATCTTCAAAAAATTTACTTTCTTTTGGATTATCCAAACTGGTAAGTGGTCTTATTGCAGTTTTCCTTTTAGATATTGTATTTTATGGTGCTAATATTTTACACACACACACACACACATGCATATATATATTTATATGTACACATATGTATGTTTCTTTTAATTGTTCACCTACGATTACTTGACTTGTTTCCATTTATTATTCTTTCCTGATTGTGATTCATATCTCTTACTTTTTAATATCTAATTTTTAAAATTTTAAAATTTTCATTAACACGTATGTAGTACATAATGATTACATTCATTTTGAGGAGCTGGTACATGTACATAACACATCTCAATTATTTTTTCCCCTTTCCTTTCAGCCCCTTTTTATGCCAACATCAGATTCATATATCTTATAAGTTTCTATAAAGTTACTTATCAGACATACAGATTCACAGTCAAACTTGCAGGCCAAAAAACATGTAAAACACATAAGGCAGTTATATTAAATCAAGACACACTTTTAGATGTGTTGCCCAGGCTGGATTACAATATTTTTTTCTCTCTCTTTGTTTCCTATTATCCATCTTTTTTACACTTTATTTGCATATTGAGTTTCTCGTAAAAAGAGAAAACATGTAATATCTAATATTTATTATAATTTGAAAGTTGTAATTCTGTTTTGCTTCCTTCAAACATTATTTTGGAAATCAGTCGATTTACTGGAGGATCAGCATAATCCCAACAAAAGTCAATTTTGGGGTTTGTTGAGGCTGCTGTAGCCTGGCCTGTGGACAGGGGTGCAGAGAAGCTCTTCTACAGTACATGTCCCACAAGGTCTTAACTGAGTGCTCAGGTTATTTAGCAAGTTTGTTCTTCCCTGGTAGTTGGAATTTCAACATATCTGAGCATTCTGCAATCTCCAGGATCTCTCTCCTGCTCTTAACCCTTCAGTAGCTCTTATCCCAGATTTTGTGAGATCTTGCACTGAACATGCACAGCTTAGTCTTCAAGGATAACATTAATATTTTATATGCATATATATAAGTATATTATATAATATATTATTATTTTATGATATTGTATATTATTACTTTTAATGTCTTTACAACTACCTCATTTTCTGCTCTCTATTCTTCAAATTCCACGTTCCTCAGCAAGCCTGAATTTGATCTCTGCTTCATCCAAAGAAATTTTTTCTCCCTGTTTGATGTGTACTTCCCTGCACCATAGTTTGCAAGTTTTCTTGAGGTAGAAAGACCTAGTGAATGTGAAGCTTATTTCTTGTGTTTCTTCTTCTCAGCTATCATAGACAATTCTGTGTTATCTATTGTCAAACTTGTGAACAGAATTGCCTTAAAATATTTTGTCTATTTCTATAATTCTTTAGGAGAGGGAAGCTAAGTTTTATATATTATTTTGACCTGTAATTCCTATATTTATGATTGAAAATGGAAGTCCTTACAAATAATCTTTATAAATACAAATCGCATCTCAATAGTTTGCTGTAAAATATTTGTAAAAAATAATACATCTTAGAAAAAATTATATCAATATATGCTTTATATTTTAAAACATTTCTATTACATTCCACTGAATATTGTTAATATATTTTATTTAAACAGATACACTAATAGATATTTGATTATTTTATCTATTATAATGAATTCTACAATAAGAATTCTTATGCATAATGCTTGGCCTACTTGTATAATATATCACTGCATGATATATATGTTGTAGAATTAGTGAATCAAAATAGAAACATTTGGATTTTGATGAACAATAGCAAAGCACCTATATACTCCTATAAATAGTATAAGAGATATTTTACTTTCCAAATCCTGTCCTACCTAAGAAGTATATAATTGTGTTTTAAAAGAAAAAATGAAACTATGCACATTCATTTGTGCTAATTGAAACTTCCCAGTGGTATTTTAAACTGATATTTTTGGTTTAATATTTTCCCTGTGGTGCCTTGCTGTGTCAGAGGCATAAGAATTTAGGAAAGAATTATTGAATTAATTTAAATGAAAATAAAACTCTGACCTTAAAATGGTTAATCAAAATTAAGAGACGCTTACTACTGACAAGAGCTTTGAATGGAGTTGCATGAAGGAACTGTCAGGCCAGCTCTCAAAAGTTTTATAAATGTAATCCCTGATCTATATTTAACCATTTTCTTCTGATTATTTGCTCCTATTTATCCCAGTGGTCTGAATTCCTGTGAAGCTGTTTTCACAACTGATTGGAAATCAGAGATTAGATGGGCGAGATCAGACACTACTTCCCTTAGATCAAGCAATGGAAATTGGGAGGTTTCCAAAACATACTCAGTAGATTAGCCATTCAGTTTGGGGCTTGTTCTTGGTGGAGAATACAACACTTCCTTTATAGACCCTTATATCCATTCACAGGCTTCAAGAACTTAGGTGCAGAAATGAAACAGAAGAGAAGACAGAAGAGAAGAGAAGAGAAGAGAAGAGAAGAGAAGAGAAAGAAGAGAGAAGAGAGAAGAGAGTAAAGAGGAGAGGAGAGGAGAGGAGAGGAGAGGAGAGGAGAGGAGAGAAGAGAAGAGAAGAGAAGAGAAGAGAAGAGAAGAGAAGAGAAGAAGAGGAGAGGGGAGGAGAGGGGAGCGAAGCGGTGGGGGAATGGGGAATGCTTCAATAATTTCTTCAAACAACTCTAACATATCTGGAGTCAGTGCTCAAGACTACAGTTTAGATGTGCTTAATAAAAATCTAAAGAGAATTACTTAAAACAAATCAAAACAAAAATTTTTGGAGAG
>RJWM01026608.1:6340-27937 GCA_004363535.1 Dasyprocta punctata
TTTTTTTTTTTTTTTTTTGAGGGAGGGTCACACTATACAGCTCAGGCCGGCCTCGAACGCACAACGCTCCACCTACCTCAGCCTCCCTAGTGCTGGGATTAAAGGCGTGTGCCACCACGCCCGGCTTGCCTGACCTCTTAATGCGGCTTCTCAGGACGCTGGTACCTGTTCCTCAAAGCACCGCTTCTCCTCTAGTCCAGAAAGGTGTCTTGCCGAGATGGTGAATCCCACCGTGGCACCAAGGAGTGGGGCTGTTCACAGGTGCTCTGCAGGAGAAACTAAGGGGAGCCCGCAGAAAGTGACAGCAACGGGAGAGACCAGTGGAAAGACAAAAGTTCCATGCCCTGCAGCTAAGGTCACAAGGTGATGCTGTATCCTGCCTTCCAGGGGAACTGCCCAAGATGTCCAAACAGGAAGGGTGTTCTGTGAATTTTCCTGGAAGACAAACCTCTGCCTCAGATAGGAACAGTGCCCATAGACCAAGGCATGCTTCCGATGAGTACAGATTGATGAGTAAATGAGTTCATTAGATTACCACAGAGGGACAGACAGCTCACCACGGGCAGCCGCACTGCTAGAGCCACCCCCACACTACTATTTATATAGAACTGTAAGGAAAACAGCAAAAAACAATCAAAAAGAGTCCATGGTTAAAGTTATGTGTATTTCAGACCCCATTCCATCCTTATCAGGAGCTTATGGGTCTCAGCAAGCACTCAGCTACAGTGGTGAAGGACTGATACGCAGCACATTGCTGCTTGGACTACCAGACAGCTAAATAGTTACCTGCTTCAAAATGGTGTCACTGGGGCTAGCTTTGGATGCCTTGTCCCGACACGGGTTTATGCACGTGTGATAGCACACTCCACTCGTGACACAGTACAAAGGGGCAGGATGGTGCCCTCTACACTCCAACTCTGAAGCTTGGTGTCCCAAGACTTCACCTGGCAAGTGTGCAGGAAGTTGGGGGAGTTGGGGGGATCCATCAAAGAGGTAACGAAGTGTGGTAGAGCACGGCTATAACCCCAGCACTCTGGGAAGCTGAGGTGTAAAGATCACAAGTTAAATTTAACAAGACTCAAAAAAATGGGGCAAGGGATGTGGGAATGCTCAGTGTAAAGGCTCTGGGTTCAATCCACAGTAGTGAAGAAAAAAAAAGCAGGTGATGGTGTTGAGAACAGTCCAGACAAGGGCAGAAAGTTCCTGGCAGCTGCTTTGTCACTAGGAGCTGTGTAAAGCCCGCGTGGGAGCGTGTGGACAATGGCAGTGGTGACTGTCCACCAGATCTGCCACTTTTTCCTACAGCAGTGACAGAACCTGTGCAGGGGGCGTCCCATGCCAGAGCAGGCAGACCATGTCAAGCTACGAAGGTCAATCTTTCATAAAGACCCAAGGAAGAAAGAGCACAATGGAAGAATTGGGGAGGGTGTGTGATCATTTTTCTCCTCTCTCTTTTTGTGCTGGGTATTGAACACAGCCTTTTGTACTGAGTCATATCCTCAGTCATTTTTATAGTAAGAGGGGTTTTTTTTTTTTTTTTGGTACCCAAAATCGAACTGAAAACCTCATGCTTACCAGGCAGGTGCTGTGCCACTGAGCTACATCCCCAGTCCCTGTTGAGAGGGTTTTTCGCTAAATCACTAAATTGCCCAGGACGAACTTGAATTTGCAATCCTCCTGCCTCAGCCTCCCTGTACTGGGCTTATAGGTGTGTAAAAAGGAACTCTTTAAACTCTCAAGTATATAGTTGTTGTACTTTCCCCTCAAGTATATGTACTTTTCTCTCAAGTATATAGTTGTGTTTTCCCCAGAATTCCCATTTGCCTCCAAAAAAGGTCTTTCTCCATAATTTTAGCCAGGCATAGTGGTGCACACCTGTAATTCCCAACACTCTGGGACCTGAGGCAGGAGGATCACAAATTCAAGCCCAAACTGGACTACACAATGAGTTCAAGGCCAGCCTGAACTACATGGCAACTGTCAACTCCTGCCCCAGTTTAAAAAAAAAAAAAAATAGGCGTGGTGGCACATGCCTGTAATCCCAGCACTCAGGAGGCTGAGACAGGAAGATTGCCACAAATTTGAGACCAGCCTGGGCTACATAGTGAGTTCAGGGGTCTCAAAAAAAAAAAAAAAAAAAAAAAAAGGAAGAAATTATAATTTTTGTTTATTTGGCCTGCAGACTGGAGGGTTAAGAGTGGGAGTGGACCAGGGCAGGCCCTAGCATGGAGCTCTCCACTGGGGCCAGGAGCCACTGCTGGGCAATGCTTTGTCAAAGCCTAGTGTTACAAGTGCTGGTCCCAGCTCGTGCCAGAGCTCAGCAGACCTGTGCAATGCTTTTCAGACTACTGCAAAGTTTTCAACAGTTTCCCCGTCTGCTTTTCTACAGCCAGACAATCAGTGGCCAAGGGAAATAAACACATCTTTCCTAGTTATTTAGGGTTCCTGTGCTCTGCAGGTTGAGTACTGTAAGTGATAGGAAACTGACAGTACTGCATCCAGAGAAGGTACACTAGCCACCTGAAGCTGGGTACTACCTGGAGTCTGGAAGCAAAGCAGGAGGGGACCTGGGCTGCACATGCAGCCCTTGGGATGGGAGGTGGCCAGAGTATACCACTTCCCATGGCCCTGCTGACTATGGGTGTCCCTGTGGTGGGGCTGAGGGCCCCCCTGGCAGCAGCGGAAGGAGACGAGCTCAGAGTTGCTAACAGGGCTGCACCTGTGTCTCACCCCTGAAGACTTGAGCCAGGGGGTCAGCATGAGGCCTGCTCCAGAACCACTGTGTGTAGTTACAGGGAACTGGCCCTGCTGCTCACTCCTCCCAAACCCCTTAGCACTGCCTCTCTCATGGCACTTCTGCCTTTCCAAGCTGCCCCCACACAAGTGTGATTAGAGATGCTGGTCTCAGGTAACTGACAGTCCCAGAGACATCCGTCCCGACAGCACAGCTCCAGGGAATGTGTGCCCCTGCAGGCTTCCATCTCCCAGGCACCCTGGCGGCCCACACCTGTAGCCCAGCCTCCTTCCTACCCATGACCCCACGGGGCAACCTGTCTTCTCCTTTCCAAGCACAGAGGTTTCCCATTTCTAGCAGATGCGTGGGAGTTCAGTATAAAACCCAGCACTTGAGGTGTGAGGGCAGGGGCAGGGACAGCATCTGCTGTGGCCCACTGAGCAGAGCTGACTGTGCACCCCTGCAGCCGGATGAGCAAAGCACAACCACAAACTCTGGTGTCCCAAGTGTCCTGAGAAGGCAGCACTGTGTTTATTCAACCACATAAAATGCATATAGGAAACCTCTTTAGGAGCTGGTGGCCCGCACTCAGCATTGCACAGATAAAAATATACGACTTTCAACACAGACCTAAATACCTTCACATTGTAAAAATCTGAATTCTCTACACAAGTTGTAAGCTGGCAGAGTTCAAGTTCTCGGTTTTCATATATATAGTTTTCACTTGTATTAAACATGTTTATTTACATGTGGATAGAGAATAAGGGGCTATTAAGGCCGATTTCTCATTGTGAAACACTGCAAAATATTTACATAAGTACAACCTAATATAGGCAAAGGTTCTAAAAGTCATTTTTGTTTTTGTTTGGTCTTTTTGAGACAGGGTCTCACTATGCAGTTCAGGGTGGCCTTGAACTCACTTTGTAGCCCAGGCTGGCCTTGAACTCACAGCAATCCTCCTGCCTCAGCCTCCCAAGTAGTGGGATCACAGGCATGTCCCACCACTCCCGGGTAAAAATCATCTTTCTTGACTGAACGTAATTGAGTACGGAAGAGAAGAGAGAGCTTGTCCATAGCACCAAGCCACACCAACAAGAATGCAGGTCTTCACTTTGCCATCTAGTTGCCCGAGGGGCTGAAGCTGCACCACACCCCACGTTGGCCCAATGGGCACCTCAATTCCATTTCCAAATTCACCTCGGGTCCAGGGTCAAAAAAATCATTTCAGAAAACATTCAAGGTGGGCCAGGCCCGCTGGAGCTGAGGTGCCCCATGCGGAAGGTCCGCAGGCAGCCCCCAGGAACCCTCAGGAAGGGCCTGAGGCTAGCAGTCTCTGAAGCCCCCTTCACCGCCGATGCCTGCTGTGCCCAGGGTGGTCCCGTTCATAGCGATGACTGCTGCGCTCATAGGACCTAGAGCGTTCCCGCCGTTGATCTCTGTAGTAATGACTTTTCTTCTTGTATTTTCCAGAATGATCCACCCGCTCCCGTGACCGACTTCGAGAACGGGATGAGCTGCGGCTCCGAGACGTGTGCGGCTTCTGAGTGGGGTACTTGCAATCCTTGGGCTTCCGGGAGCCCCTCAGCTCAGAGCCTTTGTGGGTGGCTCCTCGGTGTGCCTGTCTTGGCGGAGAGTCACTCCGGCTCCGTGAGCGGCTCTGCGACTTGGACCCGCCAGATGTAGAGCCACTGTCACTTTTCCTGTGAGGAAGAACAGCACACCTGGGACCACAGGTGCGATCACTCGTCTCAGCCAGGGCCTGGCACCCTTAGGGCTGATAGGGGGCGTGAGAAACAAGAACCCGCCTCAGGGTAAGAGCCACTGTCCCTTGGGGGAAAAGCCCACCCTGCAGCCCAAGTCCCCAGGTGAGCCCCAGACACCCACCTCCTCTTGGGAGACGTGGACCTTGACGGGGACCTTGAGCAGCTCTGTTCCCGGCTCTGGCTCTCACTCTCATGCGCCCTTGGCAAACTGCAAAAGGAAAGGCCAGTCACAGACCTGCAGCTCACAGCCACCCAGCAGCTGCCCGGCAGCCACCCTGCCGCTCCAGCGGTCCTACCCATTCACGGGACTGTCAGCCTTGGCTTTCTTTGCACCCTCTGCTCTCCTCTTGGCACTCTTCACAGGCAGTGGGGAAGGCTTGTTTCCTTTGCCACCTTTGGGAGACTCTGCAAAGAACACAAAGTTCAAAACCAACAACTGGAAAATCATTCATTGAGAAACACAGCAGGAGATAAGGGCTCTTCTGTGGGTGATGGGTCACACCGTCTAGTGCCCAAGATTTTACAATTTTCATTTTCAAAACCATTTCAGAAAGCCCATCTTAGCTGGGTGTGGTGACGCACGCCTTTAATCCCAGCACTCGGGAGGCTGAGGTAGGTGGAGCGTTGTGAGTTTGAGGCCAGCTTGGGCTACAACGCGAGTGCAAGGCTGGCCTGAGCTACATAGTGCAACCCTGCCTCAAAAAACTAGGGCTGGGAGTTTGGCTCAGTGCCTTAGGTGCCTGTCTGGCAGGCGTGAGGCTGTGAGTTCGATCCCCAGTGCCGCAAAAAAAAAAAAAAAAAAAAAGATAGCCCATCTTTATTCCTTGTTAATGAAAATATAAAAACACAATCTTTAGGGGCCCCATGTCATTCCAAAGACCACCAGTGGCCTTTCAGGTGGGTGCCCAGGCTTGGGGTGGGACCAGACTCACCCGGCCTAGGGGCAGGGGAAAAGCCAGCACTGCTGTCTGGTACCGGTGCCCCAGGCAGCAGGCCCCGTGCTTGTGCCTTGGCTTCCTCCAGGGCGTTCTTCCTCTTCTCCACCTCACTCTCTAGGTACGTCAGATCCACCTAGGGGGCCAGAACCCAGCTATTCAGAACCAGAAGCTTTTGGCTGAACACAAATGCATATGCCATGTGAAAACATAGAAGAACCTTTTTCCGTGTATAAAGCTGCAGGATTTTTAAGCAGATTTCTTGAATTTCTTCTTCAGTTGCTCCAAACAAAAGAAACCAATGGGGACGATTAGGCAAAGGGATCTGTGAACACAACAGCACCGTGTTACATACTCCTTAACAACATCAAGGCCACAGGGCTCAGGGCTCTGAGAAGCAGACTGCTGTCCCCACAGTGGGCCAGCACGGGCTGCAGGCTGCAGTGCTGGGCCAGGCTGGGACGGCAGCAGACTGACCTCCAGCGTCCGGGCAGCGAGGTAGATGCAGGCGCAGGCAATGCTCTCGGGCTGGAACCGCACAAAGACATCTGTGCGGAGGCTGTCATTCATGTAGTTCCTGAAACCAAGCACAGGGAGAATTGCAGTGTCCAGGCAGCCCCACACCACTGTGTTCCCTAGGGCCACTGCTACTCTAAAGTGTTCTACCACCAGGGCTGAGCACTAGCAGTCCTAGGAAGCCCAGGAGGTAAGGAGATTCTAGCTTCTTTTTCTGAACATAAGAAAGAGAAATCACTGGGAGAGGGAACCAAGTTGGCTGAATGTCAGACAATATGTGTTGCTATGAACGAGAACCGACTTTAACTTTACTTTTCCCTCAACTTTTGGCTTGCCATCATGCAAAGCACAATGCCTCGAAAAGAAAATGCTACTTAGTGGTTAAAATGTACTTGGTTAAAGAAATCTAAATGCTCAAAATCCATAGTGCAGAGAAACATGCAAACTCAAATAAACGGGCTGAGTGTGAAGGCTTGCGGCCGAGACAAGCTGTCCTCCCATGATCCTCTTCTGTGGGGAGCACTTGTGGCCTGGTCCTTCTCCAGATGACTGAGCCACAGCTTCCATGAGGGAGTCCACTTGGAAAGGGACGGGCCCTTGGGTGCAGTTCGGGTGCAAAGGACTGTCATGTGGAAGGCCAATGCCCAAGGAGTCCTCTTCTCGGGCTTATCAAAGAACGTTCCAAACTGTCCCATTTCAACAAGGAGTCTTAAAATGAACATCCATAAAATCAAAAGCAACAAGATACTAGAAGTTTCATCACATAAGTACATTTATAAACTTTATCATATTTTAGAAGACATTTAAGTACAAAACTGCAGTTTTAAAAAAATTAAAACATTTTCCTTCAGATATATTTCTCTAAGATATATAGGCTAAATCTAAATCTCTTACCAGCTTTGTCAATATTGCAAAAACAAGCAATTCTGTTAGAAAACAGCTGGAGAAGTTATATATTCACTTACTGCCCAACCACCCGAACAATGGCATGGTGTCTCCTAGAATCAGGGTGCGGTTCCCCCAACTCTGGAGAAGATCACACTCAGACACACTCAGACATTCTACATGATAAATTCTACAGATGCCCGAGAGGCAGCTGGCTCTGGGAGCCAGCGTGGTGGCAGTGCAGTGACTTGTCCCAGGAGTGACTTTGCAGATGAACAGCTCAAATTGCTAAACACAGCCATCAGTAACTTTGTGTTTCTAATATTCAGTATTCAAAGTGATAGTATTAATCCATTAAATTCTAAAAACAAAGGAAATCTTCAGAACATATATTTAAACTTATTACTCTACTTGAAATACATTACAATATGTTGAAAAGTATCCAAAGAATAATTTAAAGATGCACACCTTTCCTGGAATGAGTCCCCACTTAGCTGCTGAAAAGAGCAACCATAGAACTCCAAGAAATAATGAAATAATCTTGTACCGACAGCTTCAGTTTCCCATCAGCCAATTTTTCACCTCAGTTCTTATGGCTTTCCATAGAACTTTCTAGAGAAAGGTACTGCATCTTTATGGTACAGGTACAGTGATTTTAAGGGACAAAATTCAAGTCAAGACAGTTACCAACTCTAATTGATACAATTACCAAAGCATGACAGGATTAACAAGAAGCACAATCGTCAGAGAACCACAAGCAGCAGTCGGCCATGACTATGCTATCGTACGCATACCACCAGTCTAGAGCCAGCCTTCGGTGGAGAGCCTGCACTGGATTGGCTGAAGACGGCCGCTGTCCCTGCACCAAAGCGCTTGGACAGCAGAGGAGAAGTCTTAGTCACTTACCCTCAGAGGCTACCCTTTGATTGAAAGAGTACAGAAAAGAAAAGTCAAAACGGGTTCTCGATGAAAGAGTCATAGCACCAGACAATTCAGTCAGCAATACGACCACTAAAGACTTATCTCTGTGGGGAAAAGGGAACAGGACACCCCAGACCTAAAACTGTCACTCCTGGCTTCTTTCTAGCATGGGCCTGTCAGAATCAGCCCAGAATTACAGAGAATGTTTTACACACTTTTCCCCACAGGATGAAAATTCCCTGGATGTATAAGGCACCTCCCCCCAACCTGAGGCCTGCGACTTCCCTGGGCCCAACTGACAGCCCCAAAGGGAAGCCCGTTCACTGCTCTCAAGGTGGACACAGGAAACCCAGGGACAGGGATGGGCCACCTACCGTTACACCAGTGCCTGTCATTTTGGGAGGCTGCTAGACATTTACACAGCATATCACTGGGCACTGGGACAACTCCAGCCCACAACCAAGTCATGGGACCAACTACCCACTGCCCAAGTGCCTCAAGTAACACATTCCTGCACTGCCCTTGCTGGACTTGTGAAACAAGGAAGGTCAACTCACCATGCAGTCTGGACCAGGTGTTGGTTACGCTCACACTCTAACACCTGAAGGTACATAACGATTATCTGGAAGATACGGGTCAGGCAGTTATTACCAAGAACCTGGAGAGCAGGAACTCAGATCTTGTGGGTGTCCACGCAGCAAAGAACCTCATTCTAGATCCCAGGAGTGGCTCCTGGTCACGTCCGTCAGATGGCTCAGCTGGAGGGCAAGCCTTTGTGGGTGCACCTGCCACCTGCTCTCAGAGGCAGGAAATGTGCACCTATGAGGACCAAGCTGTGGCCGGTGGCCCGGAAGGCTTTGTTCCTCCCCTGGCTGCTCTCTCTCTTGTTGCATCTTTCCCACTAGTGTGACTGGCCTACCCTTGGCACCACCGCACTCAGCAGCCAGCTTACTTTTAGCCAATGCAAAAAGCACTTAAATCTTCAGTGGATAATTTAGCAAGAATTTGAATTGATGTCAGAAACTAAAACAAGCATGAAAGAAGGCATAAAGAAGCTCCCCAATAAAAAAGAGCTATGACCAAAGACGTAAACAGTCATCTCATTTAAAAATCAGTCTTCTGGCCGAGCATGGTGGTACACGCCTGCCTGGCAGGCGTGAGGTTGTGAGTTCGAGCCCCAGGACCAAAGAAAAATAAAGGCTGAGCCAGGAACATCTCAAGTTCAAGCCCAGCCTGGACAACTTAGCAAGACCCTGTGTCAAAAAATAAAGTTCTGCGCCCTTAATCCCAGCACTCGGGAGGCTGAGGTAGGAGGAGCGTTGTGAGTTCAAGGCCGGCTTGGGCTACAACATGAGCAAGGTCGGCCTGAATTACATAGTGTGACCCTGCCTCAAACAAACAGGGCCAGGAGTTTGGCTCAATGGCTTACGCGCCTGTCAGGCAGGCGCGAGGTTGTGAGTTCAATCCCTGGTGCCGCAAAAAATAAATAAATAAATAAGTAAAGCTCTGTAGATGTAGCTCAACGAGAAGCCCTGGGTTCAGCTTCCCAGTATCACCCACCAGAAAGGGAAGTGAGGTTATTACTAAGGTAAATTTGGAAAATTAGCTGTTGAAAAAGAAAATGTACACTAACAGATTCAATTTCTACCAGTTCACTGCTATTTTTGAAAGCTCAAACCTAAAAGATCCCATTTTTAAAACTGTTTTCTGGGGGGTACTGGGAATTAAACTCATCATCCTGGGCAAGTACTCAACCCAAGCTACATCCCCAGCTTTTATTTTTTATTTTTATTTATTTTTGGGTACCTGGAAATCAAACTCATGGCCTCACACTTGCTAGGCAGGTACTTGTGGCGCTGAGCTAAATCCCTGGCCTCTTTCATTTTTTATTTTATTTTATTTTTTTGCCTTTTTTGAAACAGGGTCTCTCTATGCACTTCAGGCTGGCCTTGAGCTCACTTTGCAGCCCAGACTAGTCTCAAACTTGCAACGATTCTCCTGCTTCAGCCTCCCGAGTGCTAGGATTACAGGCATGCGCCACCACACTCAGCTAATTCATTTTTTATTTTAAGTTAAGGTCACACTAAATTGGCCAACATGGCCTTGAACTTGTGATTCTCTTGGCTCAGAGCTGGTATTACAAGATTGCACCACCACGACCAGTCATTTCCAAAACTCTTTTTAAAAGTTCCTGCACACTGGGCACTGTGTTGCATACTGTGGTCTTAGTGATTCAGGATACTGAGGCAGAACTGGAAGTTTGACGTCAGCCTGGAGAACTTATCGAGACCCCCATATCAAAACAGAAATTAAAAGGCTGGGGGAGTAGCTCAGTGACAGAGAACTTCTGGATCCAATCCCGAGTACTGGGAGAAAAAAACTGATAGGTAGTATAGTAGGCAAATGGGTGAAGACTTATTCTGAGATCATGGACACACACAAGAAAGCCCAGTTGGGAATGTGCTCAGGCTTCCTCAGGACCTCCAGACAGAAGAATATGGAGAGCTGCTGCGGCACAGAGAGGGGTGGTGGGCGCCCAGGCAGCTGCCTCAAACCTACCTTGTGAGGGTGCTTCACGTGGACACAGAAGCCCAGCTCCTTAAGAACACGTCTTTCTGCCTTGATGATTTGATTCTTTAAGTTAACATAATCTTGGTCCAGGAGCAGAGGCACAGGTTTCCTGTAGGACAAAGCACATGGTCTGCTTGAGGGTTGAACCCCAAAAGGTCATTCAAGTTTCATTCTTACTCCTTGTGGTGAAAACCGAATCTCAATGCTATACAGAAAAGCTACAAGGCTCACTACTTTTAACTGGCAAAATCACCAGAGTCCTCACATTCCAATGACCACCTCTTTTTTTCTTTTTTTCTTGGTACCGGGGATCGAACTCACAGCCTCAAGTCTGCCAGGCAGGCACTTACATCACTGAGCTAAATCCTGGCCCTATTTTTTGAGACAGGGTCTCACTATGCAGTTCAGGCTGGCCTTGAGCTCACAACGATCCTCCTGCCTCAGTCTCCCAAGTGCTGGGATTACAGGCGTGCACCACCACACCCAGGTCCAATGACAATCTCTTTAATCCTTCTCTGTAACTCGGCCCATGTTCATCTAGACAACCAGCATTCTGCACCCAACAGCGGCTGGGTGGATGGAGCCTCAGGCTCTCGCTGCCCCAGTGCTAAGTGCACTTTAACTCAAAGGAAGTCAATCTTCTGCTTCACTGGAAAACTAGAGAACCATGACGGCATAATGCTGCTCCTCAGATCTGTTGGGAACTGGCTCCATGAGTCACCTCCAGTACCAAAACTCAAAGCTACTCAAGTCCTTTACATAAAATAGTGTAGTATTCACACAGCACCTACGAACTTCAAATCATCTCTAGGAGACTTGCAACACAGAATGCCAAGTAACTGGTCTCTGTACTGTACCACCCAGGGAAAAATGAAAAGGAGCAAAATCTGTGTATGTTCAGTACAAATGCAGTATTTCCTTCCAACATTTTCAATCTGAGGCTGACTGAACCGGAAGCTGCCACTAAAAAGAGCCAACAGCATTTAAAAGAGATGGGGCTCTCTCCCTCCTTCCTCCCTTTTCTGCAGCACAGGGGATAGAATCGAGAGTCTCATGCATTTCAGGCAAGCACTATACTACTGAGTTGCAGTCCTGCTCCCCAAGCTGCACGTTTTTAGAGGCAGCATTGGAGAAGTTTCTGGTTGTCACTCCCAAGGAAGTAGAAGCCAGGGGTGTTCAAGGTCTTGCAGCACACAGCACAAATTCAACACAGAAATTCCCACACTAGATGTTGACAGTGCTGAGACTGAAAATCCCTACACTGGAGCTCTGAGCCCTCGAGGGAAACCGAACTGCAGTGGGCAAGCAGGGCCATCCCAGGACTGGAGCTGCCCACTGCCCAGTTGAGTGAGGTCCCTGCACCATCTAGCAGCACCCTGGACACACAGGAATATACTACTGAGGATCCACAAAGTTAAAACCTCCTGCTCTGAGCTTAGTCACCTTAAACAGTGGCAGGTGCTATGAGAGCTCTAACAGGGACTTACTTTTTCTCTCTCAGATGTCGAAGGCGATGAAATACATTGATGACATCCCGGATTCTTCTTGGAGCTTCTTCTATTTTGGAAGCCAAGTGCACACAAGCCATGGATACATGCTAAAATGTAAGCATTGTGCCAGATGTGTTCCCACCCTGAGGACTTGCTGAAACTTAAGGGAATCTGGGAGCAAAGAGGAGGTGGGGAGGCAAAAGCTTCTATGCAAGGAAAGTAGCATGGGGGTACAGGCAGAGCAGGCCAAGATCCTCCTAGCACATCCCACTGGCAGGAAGGGGGGGCAGCCTACCTCCATGGAATGCTTCACAAAAGACTTCGTATAAAAGAACCGCTGGAACAGCACCTGCCCCGTAGCCATGGCTACCTAGAGAACAAAAAGTTTCCATCAATTTTGAGCACACACTCAAAACCAAGTAACTTGAAGCTCCTCCAAACAAAAGAAAAGAAAGAAAAAAACCCGCGTTTTCCCACGTTCCCCAAGATCTTTGCGTCTCGGGGCCTTCAGGGCTCCGCTTGTGACCGAAAGGGGAAGGAAGGGGACCGGACGGGGTCAGCTTCGGGGCCCGCTAAGAGAGCGGAAAAGGTGGGTCGGGGCCCAATCTGGGCCCGGGCCCCACTGCCGGCCGTTCCCCCGAAGCTCGTGGCCGTCCTCACCTGCGGCAGGCGCAGCAGGATACCAGCCGCCTGGATGAGTTCACAGCCCACCACGCGAAGGCCGGTCTCGGTGTCGGTGTCCAGGCCGCTCGACATGGACGGTGTAAAGCGCAGTTTGTCGTCGGGCAGCAGGCAGTTCTCAAGGGTGATGAGCACTCCTGAATACAGCTTGTCCCCGATCAGCACCCCCTGCGACCCGGGCGTGGCGCCCCCCGAGCCGGTAGCGCCGGCCGCCGCTGTGGGCACTGCCGACCCGGGAGCTCCAGGAGCCGCCGCCGCCGCCGTCGCCATTTTGTGCCGCCGACGCCTTTCGGACCCTTTCTCGGCAGGGCGGCTCCTCGCGACGTTCACGGCCCCCCCAACACGTCCCATTGGCTGGATCAGATCGATGCCTCATTGCTATTGGTCGAGTGACGTGCCCGCCAGAGCTGCGTCAAGCACTGTCGCCGGAACCCGGCGCGGGAGGGCCCAGCCTGTTACCCAGGGGTCACCGCGGCCCGGCCTGACCCGGAACTGTGCCCGCTCCCAGCGACTCAGAACGCCCTGAGGCTGGCGTTGTGGGGTCATGTGGTCGGAAGTCTGGGGACTCCGGAAAGGCCAGTCTCGAGACTAAGGCTGTGCCTGGCTTGAGTAGATTAGAATCAGCGCGGGATTGTCCGTCTTGAACCCTGCTGGCTGCAGGCTCACGATGCAGCTGTGAGCCCAGACCCACAGGTTCTCGCTTCCAAACTCCGCTCAGGGAAGGAGCGAATGATGGGAGTCAGGAAACGTCAGATGCCTGACGGAGCCTCTGGCGGCAGGTGGAGGCTCAGGGATGGAGCGGGGGAAGACAGGCGCGAAGCCCGCACCTTGGGGAAAGGGTGTGAAGAGATCACACGGACCGCACTGTCCAACCCCCATCCCCACCCTAATCTGGGCTACCTCTGGCGACCCAGCGTCTGCAGTACAGCCTTCGCCGCTGCGTAGGAACCGCAGCTGTATTCGCGCCTGTTGCTTTGGGACTCCGCGGGGGGGGGGGGGGTGGCAAGGAAGCTGTGCGAGATGCTGCTAGTGTAGGTTAGGAGGAGATGGAGGGTAGATGTGCCCACGTGGGTCAGACTGAGCTGCTTGTACCTGCCCAACTCGTTTCACAGTCCCGGTACTGTGGGAGGCTGAGGCAAGAGGATCATAAGTTTGAGCCCAAAACCGAGTGTGATAGCGCACTCCTCTAATCCCAGCATTTGGGAGGTGCTATGGGTTTATACATTGTGTCAACTTGATAAGTCTAGCAGCTTAATTAAGTAACTCAGCAGCTCTACATCCTGGGGTGTAGAGCACAGTTACCTGGTCATTGTTACAATTTGAGAAGGTCAGAAGCTTAACTGGGAGACTCAGGAGGGAGCCAGGGGTCTTACTTTGTAAACATCCTCATCCTGTGCAAAGGAAGGCAAGCATGTTTGTGGATGCTACACCCACCGTGGGGGGGGGGCGGTGTCCTGTGTACTATATAAGGGATGAGAAGAAGCTTGCTCTTGCCCCTTTTTACTCTGGCTGCTTTTTGTTCGGCTGCTGCCCTGAAGTGTTGTCCCTGTGCCATGCCACCCTGCCTTGGAGCCAGCTAATTGTGGACCAAAACCTCCAAAAACTGTAAGCTAAATAAACCTTTCCTTCCCTAATTTTGGGTGTCAGGTGTTTTGTCTCAGCAACACGTAAAAAGTAACCAAGACAGGAGGCTAAGGCAGGATTGCCACGAGTTCGAGGCCAGCCAGTGCTACATAGTAAGACTCATCTCAAAAAAAAAAAAAAAAAAAAAAAAAAAGTTTGAACCCAGCTTGGACCATTTAGCGAGATTGTCTCAAAATTAAAACAGTCCGAGTTTGGGCATGGTGGTGCATGCCTGTATTTCCAGCACTCGGGAAGCAAAGGCAGGAGATCTCCATGCGCTTGAGGCCAGGCTGGGCTCCATTGTGAGATCGGGGTCAGCCTAGACTACACTAGGGAGACCCTATCTCAAAACAAACAAACAAAAAAGTTAAAACTAACAAAAACCCGAGACAACCATTGGAGCTGACTTCTAGCTAGACCTACCCATAAGGTGGAAAAGCTAGGGTGCTTCTCTCCCCCACACTGTTGGCGCTTGCCACTAAAGGAATTTCCTTTCCCCTGGAAACCCACATGCAGCTTGTTTTGACTTGTGGCTGGATGCAGATGTGTTGTTTGTAACCAGTCAGGCCAACCTTAATGCATAATACCTGAGTGGCACCCGTGTGCCAGAAAATGGGCTGAAGCAGGCAAGGCTGCAGGTAAAACCCACAATGGGTTTGTTGCCTTTGACGTGAAGCACAGAAAAGGCTCAGCCACAGCACGAAGGGCCATGACTCTGTCCTAGTGTCTGTTCAGTAGCCATTTCCTGAACACTTGTGAACCCAGCCAGGACTTGCACTCAGGCAACAGGGGAGAAGGCCAAAGCAGCCCCTGGCCTCCCAAATTTCTGGCGCAGTGGGCATTCTTTGGTTGGCGAGAGGGCCAGGAGGAAGGACCACGAAGGAGTCTACTGTATCGGTCTGCAATGTGGTTGGTGGCAGTGAGGGTGGAGGAAAGTTAAGCTCTTTAGGAGGTACATGGCCAGTTCTGCATGGGTGTGGAGGTGTGCATGGAGTTCAGGGAGGAGCAGGAGTGACAGCACCTGCAAGCACAGGACAAGGGAGGTACAGCCACAGGAAATATGACTGGTCCTGAAGACGAGTGCTGTTTCGGCTCCTCTAGAGCAGGGACGGCCCTCCGTGATCAGCAGGATAACCAGGTGTCTGTTCCCTGAATAAGTGAGGTCACTAGCAAGCAGACAGCAGCTGTTAAGCCCCAAAGGGCTCTGCTGGAGCAGAGAGCATGGGGTTGAGTGGTGAAATCCCTGGGGTACTGTACTTTGGTTCCCAGAGATAGTAAGAGCTCTTGGGGCATGGTGGAACCCACTGCACAGTAAACAGTGGGGGAAGCAGTGGAGACAGCTGGAGGACAGCGGGGAGGGACATGGAGATGAGGGGCTCAAAATAGAGGCTCTAGATGGGAGCAGGTCCCTGAGAGGACAAAGGCATAGGCCAGCCCTAAGGAGGTGTGTGGACAAATTACTCACTGCCCAGGGAACAGTGGCTATGGACAGGTCTGCTGGCAGAGCTACTGTAGAGTGAGTGGTTCCTGCTAGTGAGCTCCTCTGGAACATTTCTGGAATTAATGGAGCAGCATCTGACAAATTCCCAGAGCCTGGAACCTGGAGCACCAGTCCTGGCTATGAGGCCACCTCCTTCTGATCCCTTCTGGCCACAGGAGCATGAGAAGAGAGAACAGGGAAACAGGCTGATGTGCAGTGGCTGAAGAGAAGCCAAGGGAAGGGTCGGACTTGGAATGGATCAGGGAGCTAGACGGGTGGGTGAGTCAGATTTTAGTGGTCAGTTTGCAGAAGCAGCACATTCAGTTGTACCCAATCACCAGGGGCTCCAGTGTTGGGAGCCGTTGAAGCTGGAAATTGACTTAGGGCATGATCCAGACATGATCATTCCAAGAACAAAGAGAGCCTAAGGCAAGTCACATGAAGATGCTACTTCAGCCTAGAGAAGGCCTAGCCTCAAGACAATCTGAGCAGTGGGTTGCTAAGACAACAGGGTGTCATGTGACATTAGGTTGCTAAAAGGTATAAATAAACGCCCCTGCATTGAGGGGCCAGTTCCTTTCCTCCCATGAGGAGGATAAGGGCTCCACCTGACTCCAGCTTTGTCTCTGTCTTTATTTTTCACATCCTCTCGCGGTCCTTCACCCCAAGAACCTTGGGAGCCGCATGGGTCGCGGCACTCCAGCCCTGGCAGCCTCTCCTGCCGCACCACACAGATGCTGCTGCTGGGCATAAAGGCTTCTCAGAGGCAGGTTACACCCCAACGTGTTTCCTTGATCCCAGAAAATGCAACTCACAAATCAAACACTATGAAAGCTTTATATGCACAATCTGTGGAAGACAGTTCTGAGACCCAGTGTCCACTGGGAGAAGACAAGGCTTCTTTCAGGCCTGACACTGAAGAACACATAAAGTCACAACCCAGGTTTATGAGCTGTTGAGTAGATAGCACATTGTTCCTATCTTGGTCATTATGATCATCAGAAAGCAGCACTTTCCTGATCCACAGCACTACGGCCCTCAATGGTACTGTACCACTCTGGAAAATACGCCTTCAGGCTCCTTCCCATCCCCCAAGGCAGCTGCAAATCCTTCCTGTCGCCGCCGCTGGGCCAAAGCAGCCAAAGATTTAAAAGTCTTTGGTTCATAGATGGCCAGGTCCGCAAGAACTTTCCTGTTGAGCTCCACCTGGCACTAACAAGAGAGAACCAGACCCCATAGTCAGTATCAGCGAGTGCTTGGGCAGCACATCACAAAACCCCAAGACGGACTAGCCTGTGGTAACAGTGTGGCTCAGAGACCTGTGGCAGTCAGTCACCCTCCAGCACCAGCACTCTGGCTCCAGGGCACAGCCTGTTCATGTAATAGCTCAGGAGGAAACAGCAGGATAATCCTGCCTGGGCAGCACAGTAAAACACTATAGGACAAACATGAACAAGGGCACCTGTGAAGTCTATATGGCATGAGAAGGGAGGCGAGTTCAGGCTCCAAAGCCTGCCCTTGGAACTGAGGACCTTGTTTAGGGCCGTGGTCATCACCTAGGCCACTAGCACTCCTAGGTCAGCCCTAGCAGTCAGCTTGGAAGTTCCCAGTGTGCTAGGTCAGGCTCACTTGACAGTGAGACTGCAGACCTGGGGTGTAACTTAGCAATAGAGGGGTTGTACACAAGGCCCTGCGTTTGATCCCCAGCATTGATATAACTGCAGGTGATTTCAGAAAGTTGATGTACACTACCAGTGGGCCTAAGAAGCAGAAGGGGGATGGGCAGTCTCCAGGCATTAAACGCAGCTAACCAAGCACCTACTGGACCCACCCTGAATCTAACCTGAGGATCTTTGTGATGCATCACAGCAGAGGCCTATAAGTAGAATCAGAATATCTAGCACCTGGACTTTTTAAAAGAAAAACACAAATGTATGTGTGAGCAGAGGGGATTAGCATAACTTCCAGATTTACAGAATGCCCAGGATTTCACACTTCTTGCTCAGTCTATTCCTTTCCTCCAAGACACTTCCCCTTCCTCTGATTGTATGTTTGAACTTATCTGTTGTAGTATCAAAACCTTCCACTGTTAAAACTGTACAGTTAGGGCCAGGGATATAGCTCAGCAGCACAGTGCCAGCCTGGCCAAGTGCAAGGTCCTGAGTTCGAATCCCAGTACCAAAAGACAAAAATACAAACTACAGTTAAAGCCAAGGCCTTTCACTTCTTTTCCTTACCAGGGAAACATTGGGTCTCACATCGCAGTACTAAAAGCCCTATTTCTACCATGCTCTGCTGCCAGCAGGGTAAGGAAGCAAGTATGAGCCCCCAACCTGCCAGGGCTGCATCCAGGAACATAAAGTAGTGCCTCTGCTTGTGCCATGCAGACCCTGGCAGGCTGGCTCAGGCCTGAGAGAACAGCTCCTGCAGATGAGCTCCTCTACAGAGCCTCAGCCATACCTTGATTAAATTGGCAATAAACGCTGAGTACTTCAGACCATGTTCCTGGGAGGCAGCTGTGATGCGATTAATCCAAAGCTGGAATAAGAAAACACAGAGATACGTTAGCAGCACCCTGGATGTTATGTCTACACCCACCTTCCAATAATCTTCCCTAAAGTATCTGTCAGTCAGTAGAGAAGTTAGTTTCCCTCTCCAACAAACGGACAATAAATCTTTGCAGCAAGAACAGCAAACAAAGATTTATGCACTTCACTGAAACACGTGCCATTTTAGGCTTGAAACAAGGGCTCACTATGTAATTCAGGTTAGTCTTGAACTCACTATGCAACCCTGGCTGGCCTTGAACCGATGCTGATTCTCCAGCCTCGGCCTCCTGAGTAACTGGGATTACAGGCGTGTGCCACCGCGCCCACTGAGAATGTGAATTCCAAGATCTCGGAGGCGGCGCAGCGGCGTCCGGAGCCCTCGCGCCCGTCACCGCGCCAGCCCTTCCACAGTGGGAACAGGCAGAATTCACACCGCAAACCTGCCGACCGGAACTCGAGACCCGAGGCCACTGCTGGCAGGCCTGGCTGCCCTTCCGGGATCAGAACGGGCTGCTACCCTTATTCTTTCCCCTAATACTTAGAAAACGCTATTGACGCAGGGTTGCAGCTTCGTCTACCAATAAACAGCCAGGGACGGCGCGCTGCCACTGGGCGCAGGGGTGCAGGTCTCGGGGAAGGGCGGCGCTTACGGTCCTCAGGTTCCGCTTCTTCAGCTTGCGAGCCCGGGTGCATTTCACAAAGGCCCTGGTGACAGCCCTGACGGCCAGCCGATAGCAGCGGTTCTTTCTCCCCCGAAAGTGCTGGGTCGAGAAATGGGAAATGATGGGTGAAGAACGCCGCGGCGGACGACCCTGGCCCGCGGGCCCTCTCATCCCCGGCGCGCTCACTCACCCGCGCATGCTTCAGCACCTCCTGGATCCGAAAATAGCGATCGGTGACACGGTTCCGCAGCCAGAGCCGAGTCGTGAGGAAGACCATGGCGAAGAGTACCCGCCCGGCTGCCACCGAGAGCGCTTCCGGGTCAGCGTCAATGAAAGCTTCCAGGGCGACCCCTGTCCGCTTCCGTCTTCCGGGGCGTCTCGGGGCTCAGGTTCCGTGGTGCACTCCGGTCCGCTTCCGGCTGGGAGCGGGGCTGTGCCCTCTAGGTATGCCGGGCGGGCGCCCCAGCCGAGCAGGGAATGAGATGCTGCGAGGACGCGGCGGGGCCAAGGCCGATGCCCCGGGTTGCGTCGCCGATGAGCCTGCCCGTTCAGGAGCCAGCCTGTAAACTGACCTGGGGGTAGACCGAGGAATAAAAGAGAAAAAGACATAGCCCTAGCACTCGGGAGTCTGAGGCAGGAGGACTGCCGTGACTTCGAGGCCAGCCTGAACTACAAAGTGAGTTCAAGGTCAGTCTGAACTTCCAGAGCAAGAACCTGTCTCAAAAACCAAACCAAAAAAAAAAAATCCGAGCAGGGAAGACCAGGGACTTCTGTCTCAAGAGGACACAAGCACTGGCACTCTAGAAAGTCCCCTTTTAATAGTAAAATAAGGCAGTGTATCAATCATGCAATCCAAGGTTCAAGTAACTGTAAATAATTAACGAGGAATCATAACAACCTCACCCCATACACAATTTTCTTTGTTTAGCCCTAGGCTGACTTTGTTCTGCCCCGGGGGTATTGTGAGCCCCGCAGTTTGCCTGCACACAAACGCCTTCCACCACCCCTGCTCCCTTCCCCAGAAAGTTCAAGGAGGTCTCCATCGAAGATCTAAGTGGGTCTCAGCTGATCATGTAATGGGATCTCACACATGTCCTCTTTTTTTGGTTTTGTAATTGTATTAGTTGAATCAGGGTCAGATGAGGTTGTTTAGTCTTTCCTCCGAGGTGGCAGACTATAAATAATAGAAGCAGACAGATTGATAGAAAAAAAAACACTAATCCAATATACATTCCAATGTGAGCTCTTATTTATCTATTTAGTTATTTAGCTCTCATGTATGCCCACCTATTGAGTTGATCTAACACACTGGCACATTGATCCCATTCCTGCGCCTGTTTATCGGATTCTTGAGTCTGATGTGATATGGAAAGTACATCTTTTTTTTTTTTTTTTTTTTTTTTGTTTGCGGCACGGGGGATTGAACTCACAACCTTGCACCTGCCTGACAGGCGCGTAAGGGGCTGAGCCAAACCCCCGGCCCTGGTTGGTTTTTTTTTGTTTGTTTGTTTGTTTGTTTGTTTTTGAGGCAGGGTCGCACTGTGTAGCTCAGGCCGGCCTTGCGCTCGCGTTATAGCCCAGGCCGGCCTCGAACTCACAACGCTCCTCCTACCTCAGCCTCCCGAGTGCTAGGATTAAAGGCGTGCGCCACCACGCCCCACTGAAAGTACATCTTTTTGTAATTGTTCCAGATCAAAAGTTTTATCTCTATCCACAGTGCTCTGTAGATGTTTTTTAACCATTTTCTACAGATGAATTGATGCAATGTATTGTAGTGGTGTTATACAAAAATGGGTTATATTAAAATGACATCAGAGCCGGGCGTAGTGGCGCAGTTCTTTAATCCCAGCACTCGGGAGGCTGAGGTAGGCGGAGCGTTGTGAGTTCCAGGCCGGCTTGGGCTGCAACGCAAGCTCGAGGCTGGCCTGAGCTACATAGTGCGACCCTGCCTCAAAAAACTAGGGCCGGGAGTTTGGCTCAGTGACTTAAGTGGCTGCCCTGGTAGGTGTGAGGTTGTGAGTTCAATCCCCGGTGCCACAAAAAAAAAAATAAATAAATAAAAAATAAATAAAAAGACATCAGAAGCCGGGTGTGGTGGTGCACACCTTTAATCCCAGCACTCAGGAGACTGAGTTAGGAAGAGCGTTGTGAGTTCAAGGCCCACTTGGGCTACAACGTGAGCGCAAGGCTGGCTTGAGCTACATAGTGCGACCCTGCCTCAAAAAACTAGGATTGGGAGTTTGGCTCAGTGGCGCAAGCGCCTACCTGGCACGCACGAGGTTGGCACGAGGTTGTGAGTTCAATCCCCAGTGCCGCAAAAAAAATAAATAAATAAAATGACATCAGAACCCTTGCTGTAACTGTAAGCTCTCAATTCAATCCCCCATCCACAGTACTTTAGTTTCCAGTGTGCTAATTTGAGATTTTAATTTTGCATCAGTGGAATGTTGAAAATCCCAAGCCCCATTCACAGTACATGTCCTGTTGTCCACAAAATGAGCAGTTTGAAGGGACTGAGTTAAAACAACTGAGGCCACCATGACACTAGAAATTAGTAAGACCAAAGATGCTGTTCCTGTAATGACAAGACCAGTCATGGGCTTTCCCTGATGTATCAGGTGCTGTAATGAGGGCATTAAGTGGAAAGCAGATGTATCTCAAGATTCTGTGAGGTTCACAAGTAGCCACATTCCAGGCAGCCTACCCAGAATAAGAATAGTATACTTTAATCCCAGCACTCGGGAGGCTGAGGTAGGAAGAGCGTAATGAGTTCCAGGCCGGCTTGGG